>WNWK01004613.1:0-136425 GCA_009830355.1 Cherax destructor | reverse complement strand
GTACCCGATCTAGGAACTTTATTCAGAAAAGCTTAAAAAAAAAAGGTCCAAGTTTTACCCATTTTCTTCCCCATCATTCTTAAGCTACTGCATTCAATATAACATAATATCTAACTACAGAAACACAACACTCACCTACTGACCTAAACCCAGAACAAGCGAGGCCATCGCATGAGAGACGATACACACACTACTCCCCCCCACCTCTCTACTCCAACTGAACCTCATTGAACTTCATTTCTCATCCCCATCCCCTCCCGTCTACCCCTCTTGAGCATTCATCCATCTTCCATTAATCAACATAAGCTATTACGGTTTTGATGAATTAGAGATCAACATCCGTAAGATAAATTCATGTTCACGTCCTCATTTCTTTTGCGCTTCCTATTTCTATTTTAACATGATCGGTAATAATGTTGTATTGAACGTAAATATACTGTGTTATGCTTTTAAATATATTGCAACTGTATTTATAAGATTTCTACAACACAGTGCAACTAATGGACAGCCGGTCCACAGACCAGAATACGAAGGTAGTTCTTATAGACCAAGATACGAAGCCAGTCCATAGACTAGGATACATAAGAACATAAGTAAAAGGAACACTGCAGGAGGCCTACTGACCCATGCGAGGCAAGTCCATCACTCCACGGCTTAGACTTGACTACCTGGAGTAAACTCTCTCCAGGTAAACTCCAGGTAGTCAGGTCACTTCCACTTAAAGAAGGTGCACGTCATAAGACTTAGTAGCACAAGAATAAGAATGGGGGAACACTGCAGAAGGCCTACTGGCCCATACAAGGCAGCTCCTTATCAAAACCACCACTACCTAAGAATTTACTCCCGTACTCACGACACTAATCAAACCCAGCCCCTCCCACTCATATATTTGTCCAATCTCTTTTAAAGCCACCCAAGGTCCTAGCCTCTATCACCCTACTCGGAAGATTGTTCCACGCATCTACAACTCTGTTCGAAAACCAGTACTTGCCTATATCCTTTCTAAATCTAAATTTATCCAATTTAAATCCGTTATTTCTGGTTCTTACTTGGTTCGATATCCTCAGTATTTTATTAATATCTCCTTTGTTTATGCCCATCATCCACTTGTACACCTCGATGATATTCCCCTCATTCTACGTCTCTCCAGAGAGTGGAGATTCAACGCTCTAAGTCTATCTTCATACGGGAGATTTCTTATACTGTAAATCATTTTAGTCATTCTTCTTTGTATGTTCTCCAATGAATCTATATCCATCCTGTAGTAAGGAGACAAAAACGGCTGCATAATCCAAATGAGGTCTCACTAGTGATGTATAGAGCTGTAAAATAACTTTTGGACTTCTGTTGCTTATACTCTTGAAATAAATCCTAGTAATCTGTTAGCCTTATTGCGCACACTTAGGCACTGTTGTCTTGGCTTTAGATTTTTGCTTACAATGACTCCCAAGTCTTTTTCACATTCTGTATGATCAAGCTCTACTTCACCTAGTTTATAAATTCGAGGGATATTTTCATTACCAAGGACTAGTACCTTACACTTGTCCACATTGAACTTCATCTGCCACTTTTCAGACCAAGACATTAATTTGTCCAAATCCTCCTGGAGTTCACTGGTATCCTCCTCAGAATGAATCATACGGCATATTTTTGTATCATCAGCAAATTTACTCATGTCACTTGCAATTCCTTCATCAAGGTCATTTATGTAAATTATGAACAACAATGGGCCTAAAACTGATCCTTGTGGAACGCCACTAGTGACTAATCCCCATTCAGATTTGACCCCATTAATGGAAACTCTCTGCTTTTTATTGGTAAGCCATGCCTCTATCCATGCTAGAACTTTACCTCCTATACCATGAGCTGCCACCTTTCTTAAGAGTCTCTTGTGAGGTACTCTATCGAAGGCCTTACTGAAATCCAAGTAAACTATATCATATTCTTTATCACTGTCTACTGCCTCAAATGTTTTATTGAAAAACGTCAGTAAATTTGTCAGGCAGGAACGACTCTCGTGAACCCATGCTGAGATTCATTAATCAAATTATGTTCTTCAAGGTGACTTCTAATAATATCAGCTATAATAGCACAAGCTAGTCAGGTCCAACTCACATCCACCCACACCCACTCATGTATTTATCTAACCTATTTTTAAAAATACACAGCGTCTTAGCTTCTATGACGGTACTCGGGAGTTTGTTCCACTCATCCACAACTCTATTACCAAACCGAATCAACTTTGTCATCCTCCTCTGTACGTTTTCCAGAGCATTTATATCCATTCTGTAATACGGTGACCAGAACTGTGCAGTATAATCTAAATGAGGCCTAAACAGGATACCTAGACCAGGATACGAAGCCGATCCACAGACCAGGATATGTAGCCGATCCACAGACCAGGATACGTGGCCGATCCACAGACCAGGATACGTAGCCGATCCACAGACCAGGATACGTAGCCGATCCACAGACCAGGATACGTAGCCGATCCACAGACCAGGATACGAAGCCGATCCACAGACCAGGATACGAAGCCGATCTACAGACCAGGATACGTAGCGTGTCCACAGACCAGGATACGTAGCCGATCCACAGACCAGGATACGTAGCCGATCCACAGACCAGGATACGAAGCCTATCCACAGACCAGGATACGTGGCCGATCCACAGACCAGGATACGTAGCCGATCCACAGACCAGGATATGTAGCCGATCCACAGACCAGGATACGAAACCGATCCACAGACCAGGATACGTAGCCGATCCACAGACCAGGATACGTAGCCGATCCACAGACCAGGATACGAAGCCGATCTACAGACCAGGATACGTAGCGTGTCCACAGACCAGGATACGTAGCCGATCCACAGACCAGGATACGTAGCCGATCCACAGACCAGGATACGAAGCCGATCTACAGACCAGGATACGTAGCGTGTCCACAGACCAGGATACGTAGCCGATCCACAGACCAGGATATGTAGCCGATCCACAGACCAGGATACGAAGCCCATCCACAGACCAGGATACGTAGCCGATCCACAGACCAGGATACGTAGCCGATCCACAGACCAGGATACGAAGCCGATCTACAGACCAGGATACAAAGCCGATCCACAGACCAGAATACGTAGCCGATCCACAGACCAGGATACGTAGCCGATCCACAGACCAGGATACGAAGCCGATCTACAGACCAGGATACGAAGCCGATCCACAGACCAGGATACGAAACCGATCCACAGACCAGGATACGTAGCCGATCCACAGACCAGGATACGTAGCCGATCCACAGACCAGGATACGAAGCCGATCTACAGACCAGGATACGTAGCGTGTCCACAGACCAGGATACGTAGCCGATCCACAGACCAGGATACGTAGCCGATCCACAGACCAGGATACGAAGCCGATCTACAGACCAGGATACGTAGCGTGTCCACAGACCAGGATACGTAGCCGATCCACAGACCAGGATATGTAGCCGATCCACAGACCAGGATACGAAGCCCATCCACAGACCAGGATACGTAGCCGATCCACAGACCAGGATACGTAGCCGATCCACAGACCAGGATACGAAGCCGATCTACAGACCAGGATACAAAGCCGATCCACAGACCAGGATACGTAGCCGATCCACAGACCAGGATACGTAGCCGATCCACAGACCAGGATACGAAGCCGATCTACAGACCAGGATACGAAGCCGATCCACAGACCAGGATACGTAGCCGATCCACAGACCAGGATACGTAGCCGATCTACAGACCAGGATACGTAGCGTGTCCACAGACCAGGATACGTAGCCGATCCACAGACCAGGTGATTAAGCCACCACGTTGAAAGGACGATGAGCCAGTGACTGACGGCACCAGCTGAAACACCTGCGTCCGGAGTCACATGAAACAGGTGCGAAGGTTACAAGGCATATGTTATACATTTCATTTAAATGACAATTTCTTGTTTTGAGACTGTGGCATCGAGCCCATTGACACACACACACACACAACAAAAAAAAAATATTGTTGGGAGTCTTCAGTTTTTTGGATCAAAATCTCTTCATTGGCTTTAACACATGATTTTGGAAGACTCTTCATAAGAAGAAAAAAAGAAAAAAGACTAAACAAGTACTCTGTTCTTCCTTGATAAATGGAGACTGCAATTTCTCATTTAAACCACGATATATAATAAATTTGAGGCCCTCACACATGAGAAATTGATGAAAGTTTAAGGTGATTTGAGGACACAAACTCCATGACTCTCTGAGGCACTAGAAGCAACATAAACGTGGTTTCTTTATCAAGTGGAGTCATAGAACACTACAACAGACTACCCTCTGAAGTTCTCACACAAACATATTATCATGCTTTAAGAACTCTAAGACAAGCTCTTTACAAACGAAGAAATATAAAGCAATTGTCGCCTGCTTATACCAGACGTCCTATTCTGCAAGAGCAACTAAACACTGGAGTATAAGGTGTACCAGAAACCAACAAATAGGACCTCTTACATTTCTTCTCAAATCACAACCCACGCACTGAGAGGGACGTCGTAATTGGTTTCCTGTTTTGAGAGCCTTGCGAATTTCCAACCCTTATGTAGATGTGTGTAGTTATACACACAACTTTTTCTCCAGGCTACATTACCCTGCCCATTATATCACTGATTGTAAAAGGAAGGCAGAAAGGAGAAACACAACAGCTAGACAACAACGCAAAAAAGGAGAGATTCGTCGTCCTGCGTGTTAGTCAAGCCTCTTGAGAACATACGCAACTGTAGGTGCCAAGAGCGAGACCAGAAGAGTCGACCTATCTTCCAGCACCATTCAGGATCCCGTGGCTACTAGAAACGGACACCTTAAAATCAACGCCGGGAAATACATCATCCCGTGTGGGTCATATGATGAAACTTATGTGAATGAATGGTTCAGAGAACCGACGAGTTGGTAAATTAGACACATATGCAACACTTGTGTATCTTTATTGAGGAAACGTTTCGCCACACAGTGGCTTCATCAGTCCATACAAAGGAGAATCGTGAAGAACAGGAGGAGTGTGAGGTTGTCAGGCCCTCAATCTTGAGTAGATGTTGTCAGTCTAATTTACCAACTCGTCGGTTCTCTGAACCATTCATTCACATCCTGTCTGACACTGCAACATCTTGGTATCTTAATACAGGGATTTCTTCGCTTGCCTATTCCTTGGGCACGACCTACTTCCACATTGAACAAATGTGACACCTCCTACAACTGCTGCACCTCTCCTGTCTACAGTATATAGCTCCCTCTGCTCATACGCTGTTATTCTATTCAAGATTGATGGACTGACAACATCTACTCAAGATTGAGGGCCTGACAACCTCACACTCCTCCTGTTCTTCACGATTCTCCTTTGTATGGACTGATGAAGCCACTGTGTGGCGAAACGTTTCCTCAATAAAGATACACAAGTGTTGCATATGTGTCTAATTTATGAAACTTATGTTGGGGAAACGTCTATAAGTCTCACTTAACAGCTGTGAACGCAGTTAGACTTGCCGAAGGGAAGACTTGAAGAACAATACTTGTGTCATTCATCGCGAAACTTGTGTACATCTCATGTTCTTCAAGAATGCCGAAGTCATCATCAGGTAATCCGATCTTCGCAGCAGACGATGTTTTGAATAATCATTCATTGCTGCCAGAAACAAATTCAAAACATTGGGAGCTTTATCATACCCAAAATACTTGCGCAAGTCCTTTTCCTTCTTCCCCACGTACCTGGTGACTGAAACTCCCTTTCTTGTTATCTGTACTGGACTAAAGTCGCCCCTGATAGAAAACATATCCTCGATAAATGTGTTAATACTTACGTACGTGTCTTTCATGCATAACGAATCAGAGAAGACTAAAGAAAAAAATCGCCGGACCGAACCACCACGGCTACTCTGAAAAGGAACTAGCGTACAGTGTACTTGATATGCGGCGGATATATTGTGGATCTGGGGGATTTCAAATAGCCGTCTCCTGCTCCGGCCAAGAGTGCTTGTTGCCTGATTGGGTTCATACGCTGGTAAAATCAACTTACACCTCCACCCACTTCACCACCTCATCTTCCACTTCCTCCTCCTCCTTCTCTTCTTCCTCTTCCTAGAAAGACAGCTCTTGGCATGAAGGATCAAATGAGCCTTGGATTTACTCTTGGAATGAGAGCAGAAGAGGATGGGGGGAAGGGCTAAGAAGTCTTGGTCTTGTCCTTGGCATGCTGGAAGAAACAGGAACGCCGAGAGCAGAGGAGCCTTGGACCTGTCCTTAACACGGGGCTGAGGTGAAGGAACAGACGAGTGTTGGACCTGTCCTTGGTATGAGGAGAAACAAGATGGCGGAGAACAGGGATCAGTCCTGGATCAGATAACTAACGCTGCATAGCAAGACTGAAGCACCAGAAATGTTTTTATTTTCTACCAGTTCACTTAGCAAGTTTACCAATATCCTACGTCAGCTCATTTCATACCCCAGCAATAAAATATACAAGATGCTACCCTGTAGCCATGGGTAAACCCAGGCACGTTTAAAATAAACACTTGCCAACGTCCACAGCTGCCCAGTGTTGAACCCGGATTTTTCGATTATACTCGATTTATAAATATGAAAGGAAGACTCTACAAGTCCCATGATTTTCGACTTCATTATTTAATCATTAGATTCATATATACATACTCAGCAACGTAATAAAAACTTGAAATATATTGATTTTTTCTTAAATACACAATAAAAAGCATCATACTGATGGCGAGATTTACTGTGTCCTCTGAATACAACCAGTTCCCAGAATCCCTCTTCGTTTTCTAACAATGTCATTTGCATCTGTTTCTGAACGACGTTTCGCTCTCTAATGTCAACCGAATAAATTCGTGGTGGATGTAACGTTGCCTCAATAAAATGCCATAAACCTCATACTGTGTCCTATTAACATACTTATCGGAATTTAACACCATTGATACACATGTATTGTCTAGTGAGGAGCATGTGTCACCCAGTGTGGAGCATGTGTCACCCAGTGTTGAGCATGTGTCACCCAGTGTGGAGCATGTGTCACCCAGTGTGGAGCATGTGTCACCCAGTGTTGAGCATGTGTCACCCAGTGTGGAGCATGTGTCACCCAGTGTAGAGCATGTGTCACCCAGTGTAGAGCATGTGTCACCCAGTGTGTAGCATGTGTCACCCAGTGTGTAGCATGTGTCACCCAGTGTGGAGCATGTGTCATTCAGTGAGGAACATGTGTCACCCAGTGTGGAGCATGTCACCCAGTGTGAAGCATGTGTCACCCAGTGAGGAGCGTGTGTCACCCAGTGAGGAGCATGTGTCACCCAGTGAGGAGCATGTGTCACTTAGTGTGGAGCATGTGTCACCCAGTGTAGAGCATGTGTCACCCAGTGTGGAGCATGTGTCACCCAGTGCGGAGCATGTGTCACCCAGTGTGGAGCATGTGTCACCCAGTATAAAACTCATGTGCCACACGAACTTCAATGAACATTCACTTACGTGACATCCCTGAAGATTGAACGCCTAGACAAGCCTGAAGTCAAGAACACACACTTTTTCTGCGTTCGTAAGACCCACTCTTGGCATTCCTTCGTTATTTGTTAAATTTGGAATTCAAAGTCGGAATTTTCTGCTTTCCTTTTCTCCATTTTTTATTTTTAAATAAGGGGCGTCGATGCGAGTCTTATCAAATAATGGAGTTTGGTTTATTTAGTATTCCCGGAAACTTGGCTGCCAAGATAATTGAAAAATGAAACAAATATCAGGGTTTTTGTAATGACTTGATCAAACTATTACACGGAAGAAGACCTGAATTGATAAGACTCTATACACTGAGCAAAATATGACTTGATTAAGCTTTACACAGTGAAACAGGGCTAGATAGAGCTCTATGCAGAGCGAAACAAGGCCTGATAAAGCTCTAAATAGAGCGAAACGTCTCTTTTTCTACATTGTTCGCGGCTATACGACTTTCTGTACAACAGTAAACCACTCCTTTTGCGTCCTCACTCGCTAGTCTTTGTCCCAATGTTGATATCACTTTTACACGAAAATTCACTGAGCTTGTGTGTTGCTTCACTACTGTGACAAGCGAGTGAGGGTGTGCTGAAGCGTTGGTTCACTCCTGTGACAAGGGAGTGAGGATGTGCTGAAGCGTTGGTTCACTCCTGTGACAAGCGAGTGAGGGTGTGCTGAAGTGTTGGTTCACTCCTGTGACAAGGGAGTGAGGGTGTGCTGAAGTGTTGGTTCACTCCTGTGACAAGCGAGTGAGGGTGTGCTGAAGTGTTGGTTCACTCCTGTGACAAGCGAGTGAGGGTGTGCTGAAGTGTTGCCTCACTCCTGTGACAAGCGAGTGAGGATGTGCTGAAGTGTTGGTTCACTCCTGTGACAAGCGAGTGAGGGTGTGCTGAAGTGTTGGTTCACTCCTGTGACAAGCGAGTGAGGGTGTGCTGAAGTGTTGCCTCACTCCTGTGACAAGCGAGTGAGGATGTGCTGAAGTGTTGGTTCACTCCTGTGACAAGCGAGTGAGGGTGTACTGAAGTGTTGGTTCACTCCTGTGACAAGCGAGTGAGGTGTGCTGAAGTGTTGGTTCACTCCTGTGACAAGGAGTTAGGGTGTGCTGAAGTGTTGGTTCACTCCTGTGACAAGCGAGTGAGGGTGTGCTGAAGTGTTGGTTCACTCCTGTGACAAGGAGTGAGGATGTGCTGAAGTGTTGGTTCACTCCTGTGACAAGCGAGTGAGGGTGTACTGAAGTGTTGGTTCACTCCTGTGACAAGCGAGTGAGGGTGTGCTGAAGTGTTGGTTCACTCCTGTGACAAGGGAGTTAGGGTGTGCTGAAGTGTTGGTTCACTCCTGTGACAAGCGAGTGAGGGTGTGCTGAAGTGTTGGTTCACTCCTGTGACAAGGGAGTGAGGGTGTGCTGAAGTGTTGGTTCACTCCTGTGACAAGCGAGTGAGGGTGTGCTGAAGTGTTGGTTCACTCCTGTGACAAGCGAGTGAGGGTGTGCTGAAGTGTTGCCTCACTAGTCCAAGCTACTGAGGTCTGAGGTTCAGGTTCTGAAAATCGACGTGTGCCTGATAAGATAAGAGATAGTGCCGTTAGTGCCGCTATTTATTGGAGGTTTGTATACGCCTGTAAATGTCTCTTTGAAATTACCTTATTTTTTTTTTTTGATAGAGAAAAATCTGCGGGAGATGCGACAGAGGAAGTACGAGGTAATCAGTCCCTGAGCCTAGAGACGAAGTGTCGAGTCTATCAGTCTTACTGGCTCAACACATCTCCAGGACTGCTGGCCTCAAAAATCCTTGCTTCAAATTACCTCTGAGTATGCGGGGGGGGGTGAGCTGTAGCTCTTGAACCCTCCTCTTAACTGGGCTCACTCTTAGCATCATGTCCAGAAACATACGTGTTTTTATTTTATTTTTGTGCCCCCCCCACTCACACAAAAATGAAAAGTGTCTATCGACAACTGCCTTTAACAGATGGTAATTAACCCCCTTCCCCCCACACACACACACTCACACACACTGACAACACTGGAGGACAGGAGGGTTAGGGGAGACATGATAACGACATATAAAATACTGCGGGGAATTGACAGGGTAGATAGAGACAGGATGTTCCAGAGAGGGGACACAGAAACAAGGGGCACAATTGGATGTTGAAAACTCAGATGAGTCAAAGGGATGTTAGGAAGTATTTCTTCAGCCATAGAGTAGTCAGGAAGTGGAATAGTCTAGCAAGTGAAGTAGTGGAGGCAGAAACCATACATAGCTTTAAGACGAGGTATAATAAAGCTCATGGAGCAGGGAGAGAAGGGACCCAGTAGCGATCAGTGAAGGGGCGGGGCCAGAAGCCGAGTCTCGACCCCTGCAATCACAATTAGGTGAGTACAATTAGGTGAGTACGTACACACACACACACACACACACACACACACACACACACACACACACACTTGAGCCATAGGGATGTAAGGAAGTACTTTTTTTTAATTTCAGGCAGGTTGACAAGTGGTGGAGGCAGACCCAATACACAGCTTCAAGAGAGTGCCAGAAGTCAGCGATGCCGACCACGGCGGTCTAGGAAGCGGGGCCAGGAGCTAAGTATCGACCCCCCCCCACATCAAACAACTCTGAGAATACACACAGTAAAACAATGTAAATATTAGTGAGCTGAGCTGTTTTATTAATTTTTATTTATTACTCTCACTGATGATGGTCACTTGAAAATTCACCTGAAATAAATCTGCCGTTAATGATCATTAACTTGAGGGTAATTGTCTCTCACTATCACTCATTAACGTCATTAGCGCTCCCTCAATAGCTGCTCATTACAGCTACTGCCCACCATCGCTCACTTTCACGAATTTTCACTCACTTTCGCTTATTATCGATCACTGTCGCAAATTTATCGCTCACTGTTGACTATTTCTCACTTTCGTCTTCTTTCCCTCTCATTATCTCTCACTTCGATTTATCGAATACTTTCGCTTATTATTCACTCTTGTTCATCATCGCTCAACAGTGTTCATCATCGCTCAACAGTGTTCACCATCCCTCTCCAGTGTTCATCATCCCTCGCCAGTGTTCATCATCGCTCGCCAGTGATCATCATCCCTCACCAGTGTTCATCATCCCTCGCCAGTGTTCATCATCCCTCGCTAGTGTTCATCATCCCTCGCCAGTGTTCACCATCACTCACCATCACTCACCATCGTTCATCATCCCACATCTCTTAGCTTCACATTTCAGATGAGAAACTATGGTCTTCAAATCCGGAGCGCCGGCGCTGTATATGCAAAATAGAATTCAAATTTAAACCAAATAAATCGCTATTATTGTTTCACTTTTTTTAACCGTTTTGGAGAACGCCCCCAAAAAAAATACAACATTCCTAACAGGAATAAAAGGTCCGTTGAATTTTTCACCTGATTCTCACTGTTTCCACTGGGTTTTTTTTTTAAGGAGAATTTGCTTGCGCCTAAAGCGTATTTTGCCAATCTGAGAGAAAGTTTGTTTTTGGACAAAATCAGTCTTGAGAGTAAAAAAATTATCTTTTATTGCTGTTCAAAAATACAATACTGAAGTTTAGGCTCAATTAAGGTAGTTTGGGTAATGTAGTTTGGCTGTAGTATGAGTGTGTGTGTGGCTGTGTTTATGGCCAAAGTGTGTTTGGCTTAAATGTGTGTGGCTAAGATTAATGAATTGGCGGCAGAGGCAGTAACGGCAGCAGCGGCGGTAACGGCAGCAGCGGCGGTAACGGCAGCAGCGGCGGTAACGGCAGCAGCGGTACACGCAGTAGAAGCCGAGAAAAGAGAAAAAAAAAACAGCAAAAAACAAAAGCAGCAGCAACAGGAAAAAAAAAGAGGAAAAACGTATCAACAACAGCAGAATAAATACTTTATGTGGGATACCTAAAAAAAAAATATTTCATGTTTCATTTCTACTTGTTTGAGCACAGCGAGTCGAGAGGCAGGCTCGTGTGAGCACACTGGAGGAGTCGAGAGGCAGGCTCGTGTGAGCACACTGGAGGAGTCGAGAGGCAGGCTCGTGTGAGCACACTGGAGGAGTCGAGAGGCAGGCTCGTGTGAGCACACTGGAGGAGTCGAGAGGCAGGCTCGGTGAGCACACTGGAGGAGTCGAGAGGCAGGCTCGTGTGAGCACACTGGAGGAGTCGAGAGGCAGGCTCGTGTGAGCACACTGGAGGAGTCGAGAGGCAGGCTCGTGTGAGCACACTGGAGGAGTCGAGAGGCAGGCTCGTGTGAGCACACTGGAGGAGTCGAGAGGCAGGCTCGTGTGAGCACACTGGAGGAGTCGAGAGGCAGGCTCGTGTGAGCACACTGGAGGAGTCGAGAGGCAGGCTCGTGTGAGCACACTGGAGGAGTCGAGAGGCAGGCTCGTGTGAGCACACTGGAGGAGTCGAGAGGCAGGCTCGTGTGAGCACACTGGAGGAGTCGAGAGGCAGGCTCGTGTGAGCACACTGGAGGAGTCGAGAGGCAGGCTCGTGTGAGCACACTGGAGGAGTCGAGAGGCAGGCTCGTGTGAGCACACTGGAGGAGTCGAGAGGCAGGCTCGTGTGAGCACACTGGAGGAGTCGAGAGGCAGGCTCGTGTGAGCACACTGGAGGAGTCGAGAGGCAGGCTCGTGTGAGCACACTGGAGGAGTCGAGAGGCAGGCTCGTGTGAGCACACTGGAGGAGTCGAGAGGCAGGCTCGTGTGAGCACACTGGAGGAGTCGAGAGGCAGGCTCGTGGAGCACACTGGAGGAATCGTGACTCCATTAACACCAGTGTTAGTTGTAGCCATGTTGAGAGGTGCAGAACCAAGCTTCTTTTGAGATTACGTTTCCACTACGTGTCGAGCTTCATCGAGTCCGAACTGATAAAGCTCCACAGAGGGCCAGCAGTAACACCCTGGTTGATCAGACCCTGATTCAAAAACGAGACCTTGTCTCAGACCGAGTCGCGGGGGCGTTGACCCCCGAAACCCTCTCCAGGTAAACTCCAGAGGGCGGAATGTCGTCTTCCCCGTTTCCATTCCATCCATCGGGCGAGACGAAACGGGTAATAAACGATGAATTAAGAATGGTAAAGAGAATACGAGAAGAATGAGAGTTAAGGCTACATATGCAACGTCAACTCTCACATATTACTCATTTCAAGATCAATCTAAACAAGAGCGACATGAGGAACAAAAGTCAAACAAATAATAAAAATGAAAGCACTAACAATAGCTGCAATAATGATAAATGCTAACCAAAGCATAACAAGAGCGTAACAATAACAACAACGAAACAATGTAATCCAAACAATAACACAGAGGACAAACACTTCACTCACTCGAGAGCGACGAGAGAAAAAAATGTAATTAGCAGACAAATAGCATTGTATGAAGTTCGATAAATTCATTAGTGACCTTTATACAACGAATGACGTAAGAGTTATTTATCGCTGAGTTTTAGATGAGTTTATTGAAGGGATAGTGTCACCTAGTTCCTCTCAGCTGAGGGGTAGTACTTCACCTGTGCTTACCTGAAATCACTTTGCCTACTGCCTCGTTAGGTGCGTCTCCTCGCGATAGGTGACCCTGGGTGGGGCTGTGTCTAGGTATCTTTTTCCCCTCTGTTTCAACCAACATTATCTCTTCCTCCTCTCCCCCCCCCTTTCCCCTCCATTACTACCATTACCTCGCAACCAATACCTCCACACATCCACTACTACCACCACATCACCTCACCACCACCACCACGACCTCACACTCCCTACTACCACGATCACCTCACCACCAGTTCACTACCATTACCACCACGACCATCACAACCGCCCCATAACAAGAACCACCACCACAACTACCACCACCAACCACCAGCAACCACCACCAACCACCAGCAACCACAAGGCCTGCCTCACAAGTTTAATTAACTTGCTTTGTGAAAACTTTTGAATTTCCATGGTACAAGTTAGCTTTTTTTATTAAGAAAATAATTAGAGTTCCTAAGCTGTGTGCATCTCCCACCGCTCTGGATGGCACGTTCATCACAACGTTGACGGTGTGACGAACGTTGAGTGACGAACGTTGAGTGACGAACGTTGAGTGACGAACGAGAAAATAACGTTCAGTGTGTGACGAACTAATCAGGAAAATCGATATCTGTGGGTTGATAATCAGAGGCAACTGTTGTTTTGATATGTATAGTTGAGTGAGTGTCCATTCAATTCTAGTTGATCCTGGGTCCAATGGCCTTCCTTCAACCTGCTCCTCTGTTAAGCTACCTTCTGCTTCCACTGTAACACGCTGCTGTTGCTCCTGCTGCTGCTGCTGATGCTGCTGCTGTTGCTGCTGCTGCTGCTGCTGTTGCTGCTGCTCTCTTCCCACACACTCAAAGAAAGTTATGCTAACGCACCTGTGGTGTTCACCTCAAAGGTGTCGACACTCGCACAGTTTTGATACAGACATACAATCACGTGTTGTTGCAGTCACGTGTTGTTGCAGTCACGTGCTGTTGCAGTCACGTGTTGTTGCAGTCACGTGTTGTTGCAGTCACGTGTTGTTGCAGTCACGTGTTGCTGCAGTCACGTGTTGTTGCAGTCACGTGTTGCTGCAGTCACGTGTTGTTGCAGTCACGTGTTGCTGCAGTCACGTGTTGTTGCAGTCACGTGTTGCTGCAGTCACGTGTTGTTGCAGTCACGTGTTGTTGCAGTCACGTGTTGCTGCAGTCACGTGTTACCAGGATCAGTCAATACCACAAGTCTTCTTTCCACGTTTCTGATTACTTTCTTTGTGCTCCTTCTCTGTTTTCGCTTCTCGTCCATGTCTTCATCGTCTCTCAATTTTGTATTTTGTATTCTCTCTCTCCCTCTCTCCTGATGATGGTTAATTATTTGTACTTTATAATTAATAAAACTCGTACTGTAGTATTTTCTTCCCTCTCTTTTCTTTATTTTTTTTCCCTTCTTTCTCCCCTCTTCCTCTCCCGCTGCCTCCTACTTTTCTGTCTTTCTCTTTCCGAACTTCACTCCCTCTCTCCCTTCTCACCTTTCTCCATCCCTCCAAACATTCTTCCCTCTCCATGTTCTTCTCCCTCCTTCCTTCTCTCTCTCCCTCCCCCTCTCCCTCTTCTTCACCCTCTCCTCCTAGACCACCAGACACCTCCCTAGCACACATCCTAATGAGAAAAGTTTGTGTGTATGGAGGGGCGGGACAGCAGGTCAAGGGAGTTGCAACAACGGCTAATACCCGACCCTAAGGAGAGTCCATTTGCCACTGGCATCCCAGTGGTCACTGCTGACGTCCCAGTGGACCACGACGTTCCAGGGGGCCACGACGTTCCATGGGGCCCAGACGTCCAAGTGGACCCCTGGAACGTGTATTGGATGAGTCACACCTAAAGGCCGTTGTGCTGAGCGGAAATTTAAATTTATAATATATTAGGCTTGGTAACAGTCGGTTTTAATTTGTAGCATTGCACTTGTGTGATAAAACACCAGTTATTACTTGTACCTCCACTTGTGGGATAAAACACGAGTTATTACTTGTACCTCCACTTGTGGGATAAAACACGAGTTATTACTTGTACCTCCACTTGTGGGATAAAACACCAGTTATTACTTGTACCTCCACTTGTGTGATAAAACACGAGAGTTATTACTTGTTCCTCCACTTGTGTGATAAAACACCAGTTATTACTTGTACCTCCACTTGTGGGATAAAACACCAGTTATTACTTGTACCTCCACTTGTGGGATAAAAAAACAGTTATTACTTGTACCTCCACTTGTGTGATAAAACACCAGTTATTACTTGTACCTCCACTTGTGTGATAAAACACGAGTTATTACTTGTTCCTCCACTTGTGTGATAAAACACCAGTTATTACTTGTACCTCCACTTGTGGGATAAAACACCAGTTATTACTTGTACCTCCACTTGTGGGATAAAACACCAGTTATTACTTGTTCCTCCACTTGTGTGATAAAACACCAGTTATTACTTGTACCTCCACTTGTGTGATAAAACACCAGTTATTACTTGTACCTGCACTGGTGTGGGCTGAAACAAGAGTTAGGGAGTCTCAGCTAAGGATCTCTCTTGTTTACATGAAGAGATTCTAGAGTTGAGTTAGCAGTACCAGAAAGACTTCAGAGACAGTGCATTGATTTTTTTTGTATAGTTGTCAGTACGGTGCATCTTCATTACACTAAGAAAATTTTACGCACTCAGACAGTAAGAGATTTTTGAAGCGCATAATGAATCACTAACAAGAAACAGTGGCAGGAAACTCCGTGGCAAGCGCTGCAACGCGAATGTAGGTAATGAATTTATTGCTGACAGATTACGGTAACAAGCTGGCCTCTGGGGTTATAAGTTCAAAACCAATAAACAGCTATGTTGCCTTTTTTTTTACTGTGCTCACTGTTATGTGCTGTCGTGCTCTCATTCTTGTTTTTCTTCACTACTAGGTGCTGTCTTCCTGTCTCTGCTGTGATCTCCGTGTCATATAAGTTGCTTGTCTCTCTACTGAACCGTGCAAGTTCTCCTCAGTTCAACCCCCACATCCATAGCAATATAGGAGGCAGCACTTGAGAATTTACTCACACCCCCAAAGTCTCCAAGGCAAAAATAAATAAAAAAAAAATAAAGGAAAAAAAGTAGTTTGCATTATCATCTAAATTGCTTCCTCCATTACCATATAAATGACTTTTCACTTAGTTTCAAAGTGCAAAAGTTGGGAGTCGCGTTTAAACAAGTGAAATAAATCGGAGACAGCTTTAACTTTACCTCCAGACTTGGAGGATGATTTGCTCCCAATATTTTAGGTCAGGTTCAGACCTTTATGGAAAACTGGAAATGTTTACTGAGAGCAAATAACTGAGAAGTTGTGGTGCATATATATATATATATATATATATATATATATATATATATATATATATATATATATATATATATATATATATATATATATATATATATATATATATATATATATTTTCGACCAGAACACTACCTAATTTGAGACTAAAACATTAGTAGAGACGAAGGAAAATGACCTTGAATACCTTGGAAAATCGGGAGAAAAGAGGGGAAAAGAATTTTGACGTACAAAACAAGAGGCATTGATAAGGATGGGAGAGAGAGACGTATTTGAAATGAATGAAGTAAAGATGAGACTTCTTAGTGAAGGCTTAAAATAGAGACATCAGTATACTCACTTCTTTAGGAAGTGAAATAATCCGCTTGAAGTAGCTGAGGCAGATCTTGTAGGCAGCTTGACAGGAAGGTAAGTAGGGTGAGCATGTAGGATTTGCTTTAGGTGTTCTGCCTCCAGGGAGACGGCTGAGTGGTGTGATATAGGAGGGTCAATATAGAGTATTAAACTAGTGTGTGTTGGACATGAAATGGGTGGGTGGAGACCATGGAAGATGACCGGTGTGGGCAGCGACCATGGATCATGACTGTCGTAGGCTGCAACCATTGATCATGGCTGCGGTGGGCAGCAACTATGGGTCATAACCTGGGTAGGCAGTAACCATGGGTCATGAAGGAGGGTGAGCACTGAGCAGCATCTATGGACATCTATGACATGGGTGGGCAGTTGCATAGGGGACCCAGAAAATAGCCTTCGAAACTGGATCCCATAGATCACACATCTCATAACATGACCTACAAGCACTCCTGAGAAAACCCGACAGACACCACCTACAAGCAAGGGGTTTAGAGACTGGTTGAAGTGATCGACAGCGAAGCTGTGACACGACCCACGCAGCTGCAACTAGAAGAGTACGACTGGGCGAGTACACACACGTTGTTTACGACCAGTGCCAGACCAATACTGGAACACTAAGCAGTGTTATGGTACTAGTTTCTCAAACAGAAAAGATCCAGACAGGGAACATGACTCCGTAACCTACGTTAACTATGAATAATGAAAAACTGAAAGCGCTGACAGAACTCAGGTTGGATAGCAGGAGAAGAGACAGGATAACTTCATATGAAATATAGAAAGAGAAAAATGCTGGTACGTCAAAACTTAATGAGCACTTGACAATGGAAACAAAAGCAACGAAAGAGTAAGAGTAAGGATAACGAAAGCGAAAATTTGTTTATGCAATAATTTCGCAAAAATCATTCTGAACCTAACGAAGAAAATATATTTCAAAGTGCTTGTTTATTATTAAATTATTGTAAACTTATCTAAAATATATTTATTTGGATTAGGCTAAATTAAATTGCGCTTGTTATAATAATGTTAGGTAAGTTCTCTAAGTTTCTTTTGGTACAAAATTAATTTTTATAATAACATAAATGAAAAAAAATATATCTTTAAACGTATAAGATAAAATTTTAGAAGACTTAATTTTAAAATGAGTTCTTGCTAATTGACCAATTTTACCTATTCGGCACGACATATATATATAGTCTCCCTGAGAGTCATATCCTCCAGTACGATACATGTATATAACAGAGGTTAGAGGAAAGTGAAATGAGAACAAAGGGACACGTTTAAAATCTTTGGGTAAGAAGTTGAAAGGATATAAAAAAAAAATTTGTCGAAGAGTTGTTGACTGCTAGAAGGACGTATTCGACACCCGACTGGTGCCATCGTCTCGTAAATTATTCAAAGAAACTGGAGGACGTCTACAGATTTGGAACAAGAACTGACGGATCTAACGCAAGGAGAAGCAAAAAACGTATTGAATTCGATGACAGAGGAGAGGAGGAACAAGAAAGACGTGATAACATAGAGGATACACAGAGGATAAAGCAGATGGAGACAATATTTAAATGACTGGGAGTTGCAACAGAACACAACTGGAATTAAAAATGTAAACGAGTCACAGATACTTAAGGAAGTACCTTTGGAGCCTCAGTATAGCAAGTGGAACGAAACTACTATGCACAGCTTGAAGAATACATACAATAGGACCCCAAAAAAGACAGACTTGTACGGTTAATAGGGCAACCACGAGAGTAGACAGGACTCACCACAACCATAAATAAAAATAGTACAAATAAGCAGGAGAACAAATGCACCGACACACACACACACAAGTGCAGCACACACACACACACACACACACACACGTACAACACACACACACACACACACACACACACACACACACACACACGTACAACACACACACACACACACACACAAGTGTAGGACACCACATATATCTCCATGGTCTGCAATGCAACGTGATTATCAGTCAATTACAGTAAATTATGGGAGTAACCTCCATAATAACCTCCCGTAATACATTTCTTATCAGCAATGGAGACGAAAAAATAACACCTTGTGATTACAACTGATACGAGACAGGTGGTATGTGACTCACACCCAGGTGGTGTGTGTGTGTGTGACTGACACACCAGGTGGTGTGTGTGTGTGTGACTGACACACCCAGGTGGTGTGTTAGTTAGTTAGTTACCATTTTGTCCTAGGCACATGTCGATTTGACACTAGGCCTGTTGTATGTATGTGTGTGTGTGTGTGTGTGTAAGGAAACACTTCGAAATTTTTCCGCCCCGTCGGGAATAGAACCCGGGCCCTCCGTGCGTGAAGCGAGAGCTTTACCACTAGGCCACCGGGGCTGAGTGTGTGTGTATGTTTGTGTGTGTGACTGACACACCCAGGTGGTGTGTGTGTGTGTGTGTGTGACTGACACACCCAGGTGGTGTGTGTGTGTGTGTGACTGACACACACAGGTGGTGTGTGTGTGTGTGTGTGTATGTACTCACCTAATTGTGGTTGCAGGGGTCGAGACTCAGCTCCTGGCCCCGCCTCTTCGCTGTCCGTTACTGGGTCTCTGCTCTCCCTGCTCCATGAGCTTTATCATACCTTTTCTTAAAACTATGTATGGTTCCCGCCTCCACTATATCGTTCGCTAGACTATTCCACTTCCTGACTACTCTGTGGCTGAAGAAATGTTTCCTAACATCCCTTTGACTCATCTGAGTCTTCAGCTTCCAGCTGTGTCCCCTTGTTTCTGTGTTCCCTCTCTGGAACATCCTGTCACTATCTACCTTGTCGATTCCCCGCAGTATTTCGTATGTCGTTATCATGTCTCCTCTAACCTTCTCTCCTCCAGTGTTGTTAGTCCTATTTCCCTCAACCTTTCTTCATAGGGCAGTCCCCTGAGTTGTGGAACTAGCCTTGTCGCAAACCCTTGCACTTTCTCTAATTTCGTGACGTGCTTGACCAGGTGTGGGTTCCAGACTGGTGCTGCATACTCTAGTATGGGCCTGACGTACACAGTGTACAGTGTCTTGAACGATTCCTTGTTAAGGTAACGGAACGCTAATCTTAGGTTTGCCAGTCGCCCATATGCTGCCGCAGTTATCTGGTTGATGTGTGTTTCCGGAGACGTGCTTGGCGTTATACTCACCCCAAGGTCTTTCTCCTTTGATGAGGTTTGTAGCCTTTGTCCACCTAGCCTGTACTCTGTCAGCGGTCTTCTTTGCCCTTCTCCGATCATCATGACTTTGCATTTGGTGGGGTTAAATTCGAGAAGCCAGTTGCTAGACTAGATGTCAAGCTTATCCAGGTCTGTTTGAAGTCCTGCTTTGTCCTCTTCCGATGTGATTCTCCTCATTAATTTCATATCATCTGCGAACAGAGACACTTCTGAGTCTATCCCGACCAGGTGGTCGGCTGACCAGGTGGTCGGCTAGACAATTATATGAGTGGGTGAAGGTTGGGTGTGAATTGGTCCTGACTAGCTTGTGCTAGGTCAGATGCAGTGCACCTTCCTTAAGTGAATGTAACCTGACCTGGCTGGGTCGGGGCATTGGCTTAAGCTGTTGGAGACTTGGACTTGCCTCGCATGGGCCAGTAGGCCTGCTGCAGTGTTCCTTCTTTCTTATGTTCTTATGTCATGTCATTCACATATACGAAGAACATCACTGGTCCTAGGACTGACCCCTGCGGTACACCGCTCGTCACAGGCGCCCACTGTGATACCTCATCACGCACCATGACCCGTTGCTGCCTCCCTGTGAGGTATTCCCTGATCCATTCCAGTGCCCTTCCTGTTATACACGCTTGGTCTTCCAACTTCTTTACTAATCTCATATTAAGAACTGTGTCGAAGGCCTTCCTGCAGTCCAGGAAAATGCAGTCAACCCACCCTTCTCTCTCTCTTGCCTTACCTCTGTTACTTTATCATAGAACTCTAGGAGGTTTGTTACCGGGATTTGCCTTCCCTGAATCCGTGCTGTCTGGCGTTGATTATCCTGTTCTGTTCCAGATGCTCCACAATTCTTTTCCTGATGATTTTCTCCAAGACTTTGCACACTATACACTTAAGTGACACCGGTCTATAGTTTAGTGCCTCTTTTCTGTCTCCTTTTTTAAAGATGAGGACTACGTTGGCCTTTTTCCATATCTCAGGTAGCTGCCCAGTTTCAAGGGATGTGTTGAATATTATGGTAAGTGGCACACTCAGAACCTCAGCTCCTTCCCGAAGGACCCACGGGAAGATATTGTCCGGACCCATCACCTTTGAGGTATCAAGGTCACTGAGTAACTGCTTCACCTCCCCCTCAGTTGTGTGTATGCCCTCCAGCACTTGATACATTCCTTGTTGGTGATGCACCCCGTCCTGTCTACCCAGCTGCCTTCCTGCCTCCACTGTGAATACTTCCTTAAACCTCGAGTTGAGCTCCTCACATAACTCTTGATCATTACTTGTGAGTTCCCCATCTTCTCTCCTCAGCCTTATCACCTGGTTCTTGACTTTTGTCTTCCTTCTGATGTGACTGTACATCAGTTTCGGGTCAGACTTGACTTTCGATGCTATGTCATTTTCGTACTGTTTCTGGGCCTCCCTCCGTACCTGTGCATACTCGTTTCTAGCTCTTCGACTAATCTCTTTGTTTACTTGGGTTCTTTGCCTTCTGTACCTTTTCCATTCTCTGACACTAGAGGCTCTTTCTGGTCTTCTCATTTAATCTTTTTCCTTTGGGTATAAGCCGTTCCTCTGCTTCCTTGCACTTTGTCGCTACGTATTCCATCATTTCATTTACTGACTGTCCTTCCGTTTCCCTTTCCCACAGAACCTCCTGCAGGAAATTCCTCATACCCGTGTTTGTGTGTGTGTGTGTGTGACTGTCACGCACAGGTGGTGTGTTTGATGTATTGTTGCACAGAAGCCACTAATCGGTCTAAAGATAGACCATCCAAATAATTTTTTTCATGAATGAGCCTCAAAACCCTGTCAGTGTATGCCAAATTTCTGACACAACCCTAACTCTACTAGACTTGAGATAACCATTGACAACATGCCCATGCACTCAGCCCCAGGCCCAGACTCATGGAACTCTGTGTTCATTAAGAACTGCAAGAAACCCCACTCACGGGCTCTAATTATACTATGGAGAAGAAGCATAGACACAGGTGAGATTCCAGTCACAAAAACAACGGATATAGCCGCACTCCGTAAAGGTGGCAGCAAATCAATAGCTAAGAACTATAGACCAATAGCTTTAACGCCCCACATCATAAAAATCTTTGAGTTTTAAGAAGCAGGATTGAAACCACTTGGACTCCCAACAATTGCACAATCCAGGGCAACATGGTTTCAGAGCAGGTCGCTCCTGCCTCTCGCAACTATTGGACCACTATGATATGGTCTTAGATGTACTAGAAAACAAACAGAATGCAGATGTAGTATACACAGATTTTGTAAAAGCCTTTGACAAGTGCGATCATGGTGTATTAGCACACAAAATGCATGCTAAAGAGATAACTGGCAAAGTGGGCAGATGGATCTTCAACTTTCTAACCAATCGAACACAAAGAGTAGTGGTAAACAGAGTTAAATCGGAAGCTGCCATAGTGAAGAGCTCTGTTTCACAAGGCACAGTACTCGCCCCTATCCTGTTCCTCATCCTCATATCAGACATAAACAGAGATGTAAACCATAGCACCGTATCATCCTTTGCAGACTATACTAGGATCTGCATGAGACTGTTATCCATTGAGAACACGACAAACCGCCAAGAAGATATAAACCAAGTTTTCCAATGGGCAACAGAGAACAATATGATGTTCAATGAGGACAAATTCCAACTACTCCGTTATGGAAAACTGGAGGAAATAGTAACTAGGACTGAGTATACTACAAACTCTAATCACAAAATAGAGTGGAAAAGTAATGTGAAGGACCTGGGAGTGGTAATGTCTGAGGATCTCACCTTCAAGGATCACAACAGTGCCACTATCACATCTACGAGAAAACTGATAGGATGGATAATGAGAACATTCAAGACAAGAGATGCCAAGCCAATGATCCTTTTTAAATCACTTGTTCTCTCTAGGCTGGAATACTGCTGTACATTAACATCTGAGTTCAAAGCAAGTGAAATTGCAGATCTAGAGAATGTACAGAGAACCTTTACTGCACATATAAGATCCATCAAACATCTTAACTACTGGGAACGCTTGGAAGCACTTGACTTGTACTCACTGGAACACAGGCGAGAGAGATACATCATAATCTACACCTGGAAAATCCTAGAGGGACTGGTTCCTAATCTGCATATAGAAATCACTCCCTACGAAGGCAAAAGCGATGCAACATACCCCCAGTGAAAAGTAGGGGCGCCATTAGTACACTAAGAGAAAACAAAATAAATGTCTGGGGCCCAAGACTGTTCAACAGACTCCCATCAGCCATAAGGGGAATTACCAAAAGACCCCTGGTTGTCTTCAAAAGGGAGCTGGACAGATACCTAAAGTCAGTGCCGGATCAGCCGGCACTGACTTTGAACTACGTGCAGCCAGCAGTAACAGCCTCGTTGATCAGGCCCTGATCCACCGGGAGGCCTGGTCATGGACCGGGCCGCGGGGGCGCTGATCCCCGGAATACCCTCCAGGTAGACGAGAGACTTCTGATTTGCTGTGACGCAAGCTATATGCCTTAACACACACAAACACACACACACACACACACACACACACACACACACACCAAACACACACACACACACACACACACACACACACACGAGTCATGGTACGTGACGAGGTGTCAGAGTGGGCACCTGTGACGAGTGGGGTTCCACAAGGGTCAGTCCAAGGACCTGTACTGTTTTTGGTATATGTGAATGACATAACGGAAGGGATAGACTCAGAAGTGTCCCTGTTTGCAGATGATGTGAAGTTAATGAGAAGAATTAAATCAGTCGAGGATCAGGCAGGACTACAAAGAGACCTGGACAGGCTACAAGTCTGGTCCAGTAACTGGCTCCTTGAATTTAACCCTGCCAAATGTAAAGTCATGAAGATCGGGGAAGGGCAAAGAAGACCGCAGACAGAGTATAGTCTAGGTGGCCAAAGACTGCAAACCTCACTCAAGGAAAAATATCTTGGGGTGAGTATAATACCGAGCACATCTCCTGAGGCACACATCAATCAGATAACTGCTGCAGCATACGGGCGGCTGGCAAACCTAAGAATAGCGTTCCAATACCTCACTAAGGAATCATTCAAGACTCTGTACACCATATACGTCAGGCAGCACCAGTTTGGAACCCACACCTGGTCAAGCACGTCAAGAAATTAGAGAAAGTGCAGAGGTTTGCAACAAGACTAGTCCCAGAGCTAAGGGGATTGTCCTACGAAGAAAGGTTAAGGGAAATCGGCCTGACGACACTAGAGGACAGGAGGGTTAGGGAAGACATGATAACGACATAAAATACTGCGAGGAATAGATAAGGTGGACAGAGACAAGATGTTCCAGAGAGGGGACACAGAAACAAGGGGTCACAATTGGAAGTTGAAGACTCCTATGAGTCAAAGGGATATTAGGAATTATTTATTCAGTCATATAGTTGTCAGGAAGTGGAATAGCCTAGAAAGTGACGTAGTGGAGGCAGGAACCATACATAGTTTTAAGAAGAGGTTTGATAAAGCTCATGGAGCAGGGAGAGAGAGGACCTAGTAGTAATCAGTGAAGAGGCGGGGCCAGGAGCTATGATTCGACCCCTGCAACCACAAATAGGTGAGTACAATTAGGTGAGTACATACACACACACACATACAAACACAAACACACACAGTACAGAAGCATTTTTTTCAGACAGGTGTCTGAGACGAGAGGAAAATGAACTACACATCAAATCAAATCACAGAACTGGTGAGGCTAGAACGCATGGCAGACATGACTTAAAACTCACAGGCCGGTGCGCTAACCACTAGTTGACACAATGTCATACGAGTTTTAGATCTCCTCTGCCATGGGTTCGAATCCCACCCGTTCTGTAATTTATTTTCAATAATGTCCTAGTCCCCCATTCACTAAGATTATGAGAAAAAAGAGAGGGGGGACATCTTAACAAGATGTTCATTAGAGTATTCTAATATCGGGGAAAAAAAACACGGACCATGAAGCTAATTTGAATGTAGGGAAACTATCTATTTAATGTGAGGAAAGTGTTGTAACTAGCGGGCGTGAGGCTACTTAAACATGAGCAGATGTGATAGCAACCACTCACGATCTCCTGCTGGTCCACCACTGGAGGCTGTTGGCTGGTCCACCACTGGAGGCTGTTGGCTGGTCCACCACTGGAGGCTGTTGGCTGGTCCACCACTGGAGGCTGTTGGCTGGTCCACCACTGGAGGCTGTTGGCTGGTCCACCACTGGAGGCTGTTGGCTGGTCCACCACTGGAGGCTGAGTACCACACCGGTACATCGACGTCATCTGACTATAGACAGGTGAATAATGGCTCATCTTAATATACCATAGTTTGCCTGGGACCTACAGATATATTTCCCTGCCTCTTCACTGGACGCTACTAGGTTCACTCTCGCTTGGTTTCGAGAGCCTTGTCATACCTCTTCTTAAAGCAATGTATGGATCCTGCCTCTACCACTTAACTTTCCAGGTCGTTCCACTTCCTGACTACTCTAAATGAATTAATACTTTCTAAAATCCCCTTGAGAAATTTATGTTTTCAACTTCCATCTGTACCCTCGTGTTCTAGAGTCTCGTCTCTCAAATAATCTGTCCCTTCTTGTCTTTCTTTCCTCTAGGACTATCAGGTTGAGTTCCCTTAACTATTTCTCATTGGACATTTCCCCTTAGCTCCTGGACTAGTCTCTATACAAACCTCTGCACTTTCTTCATTTTTTCGACATGTTTGGGGATGTGTGTATTGAAACATGGGCGTGATGTACTCGATATATAGTGTTGTGAACAACTCTTTTAAATTTCTGAAAGCTGGTCTTACGTTTCACTCATTTGCTGCGGTGGTTATTCGGCTGTTGTGTGCCTCCCATCGGGTGATATGCTCGGTACAATACTCACCCCAAGGTCCTTCTCCATGAGTGAGGTTTGCAGCCTTTGTTACATCCTTCCCCACGAGATTACATTCCGTCTGCGGTCTTTTTTGCCATTCCCCAAACTTCAAAACTTTGCCCATGCTAGGATTAAATTCGAGTAGTGTGTGTACTCACCTATATGTGGTTGCAGAGGTCGATTCACAGCTCCTGGCCCCGCCTCTTCGCTAGTCGCTACTAGGCCCACTATATCCCTGTGTTTGTGTGCGTGTGTACTCCCTCATCCATCAATAATTACAACACAATTATCAGTAAGCGGATGAGAGGATCAGCAGAATTATTGACACGACCAGCCTGGCCACGGTTGCCACGGACGCCGCCCGTAACTAAGGCCATAAAAAATCAAAGGTAAACAACCTCCTTTACCGTTACGTTACAATATTTTAATCATTGATGATTACCAAAAAAAAAAAAATATTTAGGATAATATAATTTTGACATTTGTCACGAGATTATAAAAAAATA
Source organism: Cherax destructor (assembly GCA_009830355.1). NCBI lineage: Eukaryota > Metazoa > Arthropoda > Malacostraca > Decapoda > Parastacidae > Cherax > Cherax destructor. Next base: position 110,084 of record WNWK01004613.1, on the reverse strand, counting down.
AACACTAGGCGGCAGATATATTTGGTCAGTGTTCTTGCCTCAGAAATGTACATTCAAAATGAACCATTTTACAGAAATATATTATGCATAGCCTAAGTGTGTTGGTGTGATTGTTGGTGCTGTAGCGTTTGTTGGTGTGATTGTTGGTGCTGTAGCGTTTGTTGGTGCTGTAGCGTATGTTGGTGTGATTGTTGGTGATGTAGCGTTTGTTGGTGTGATTGTTGGTGATGTAGCGTTTGTTGGTGTGATTGTTGGTGCTGTAGCGTTTGTTGGTGTGATTGTTGGTGATGTAGCGTTTGTTGGTGTGATTGTTGGTGATGTAGCGCTTGTTGGTGTGATTGTTGGTGCTGTAGCGTTTGTTGGTGTGATTGTTGGTGCTGTAGCGTTTGTTGGTGTGATTGTTGGTGATGTAGCGTTTGTTGGTGTGATTGTTGGTGCTGTAGCGCTTGTTGGTGTGATTGTTGGTGATGTAGCGTTTGTTGGTGTGATTGTTGGTGCTGTAGCGTTTGTTGGTGTGATTGTTGGTGCTGTAGCGTTTGTTGGTGTGATTGTTGGTGCTGTAGCGTTTGTTGGTGTGATTGTTGGTGCTGTAGCGTTTGTTGGTGTGATTGTTGGTGTTGTAGCGTTTGTTGGTGTGATTGTTGGTGATGTAGCGTTTGTTGGTGTGATTGTTGGTGCTGTAGCGTTTGTTGGTGTGATTGTTGGTGCTCCAGCAGAACAGGTGTTACAGCAGATGTTCCTTAGACTGAAATTAGGTGATACATATTTCATATACCTAATATTGTTCCTTACGAATCAAGAGAGAGAGCAACAGAGAGAAAAAAAGAAAAAAGAGAGAAAAAGGGATGCAAACAGGGGATAGAATGAGTATAATCAGAAAGGTCGTTGTCAGCGACAAATGCACGAGAGGGGGTCGTGTGGTGGTCGTCCTTCCCTGGTGTCGTGCTATTGATCCCCAGCACAAGGCTACAGCAACTACCATTCTCACTCGCCGCACTCGCTCTGTGTTTGCGTGTCTCTATCTGTCATCATCGACCTTATGCGCGTGTCTGTCTGTTTACCAAGACGATTTCAGCCAGTCACTCGCGAACTCGCCCACATGTGCTTGACGGGGGGTCGATTCATAGCTCCTGTGTGTGTGTGTGTGTGTTTAAGAATGTTCAGAGTATAAACACTGAAGACTGAACACCACAGCTCTCTCTCTCTCTCTCTTGCAGCTAGAGAGAGAGAGATAATAAACACAAAAATAGCTGTGTATCCTGATACAACACACAGAGGATGTAATCCTTATCAGAGAGACTAATAACAGGACTGGACTGCTGCTCACGTGAGGCTGAACAACCCCACGACACAGCCGCTCCCCCACACATGGAACTACTCTCGTTTTGGTCCAGTGGTTTGTTCTGGTGTGTTATGCCAATTGGCGGTTATTTCTCTGGGTTATGCCAAGTGGTGGTTGTTCCAGTGGGTTATGCCAAGGTGTGGCTCTAGTGGGTTGTTCCAGTGAGTTATTTTGTCAGTGAACTGTTATTTCAGCGAGTTATGACAGTGAATTGTTCCAGTGAAAAGCGTCAGTGGACTATTGGTCCAGTGTACTGGAAGAGACGAGAGAGAAGCAGAGAGACAGAGAGAGGCAGAGAGACAGAGGCAGAGACAGAGACTGACAATGTGTTAGGAAATAACACCAGCATACATAAGAACATAAGAATGGAGGAACACTGCAGAAGGCCTACTGGCCCATACAAGGCAAGTCCTTATCAAAACAACCACTACCTAAGAATTTATTCCCGTACTCACGACATCAATCAAACCCAGCCCCTCCCACTCATATATTTATCCAATCTCTTTTTAAAGCCACCCAAGGTCCTAGCCTCTATCACCCTACTCGGAAGATTGTTCCACGCATCTACAACTCTGTTCGAAAACCAGTACTTGCCTATGTCCTTTCTAAATCTAAATTTATCCAATTTAAATCCGTTATTTCTGGTTCTTACTTGGTTCGATATCCTCAGTATTTTATTAATATCTACTTTGTTTATGCCCATCATCCACTTGTACACCTCGATGATATCTCCCCTCATTCTACGTCTCTCCAGAGAGTGGAGATTCAATGCTCTAAGTCTATCTTCATACGGGAGATTTCTTATACTGTAAATCATTTTAGTCATTCTTCTTTGTATGTTCTCCAATGAATATATATCCATCCTGTAGTAAGGAGACCAAAACTGAGCTGCATAATCAAAATGAGGTCTCACTAGTGATGTATAGAGCTGTAAAATAACTTTTGGACTTCTGTTGCTTATACTTCTTGAAATAAATCCTAGTAATCTGTTAGCCTTATTGCGCACACTTAGGCACTGTTGTCTTGGCTTTAGATTTCTGCTTACCATGACTCCCAAGTCTTTTTCACATTCTGTATGATCAAGCTCAACTTCACCTAGTTTATAAATTCGAGGGATATTTTCATTACCAACGACTAGCACCTTACACTTATCCACATTGAACTTCATCTGCCACTTTTCAGACGAAGACATTAATTTGTCCAAATCCTCCTGGAGTTCACTAGTATCCTCCTCAGAATGAATTATACGGCCTATTTTTGTATCATCAGCAAATTTACTCATGTCACTTGCAATTCCTTCATCAAGGTCATTTATGTAAATTATGAACAACAATGGGCCCAAAACTGAACCTTGTGGAACGCCACTAGTGACAAATCCCCATTCAGATTTGACCCCATTAATGGAAACTCTCTGCTTTCTATTGGTAAGCCATGCCTCTATCCATGCTAGAACTTTACCTCCTATACCATGAGCTGCCACCTTTCTTAAGAGTCTCTTGTGAGGTACTCTATCGAAGGCCTTACTGAAATCCAAGTAAACTATATCATATTCTTTATCACTGTCTACTGCCTCAAATGTTTTATTGAAAAATGTCAGTAAATTTGTCAGGCAGGAACGACCTCTCGTAAACCCATGCTGAGATTCATTAATCAAATTATGTTCTTCAAGGTGACTTCTGATAATATCAGCTATAATTGATTCTAATAATTTGCCTACTATAGACGTGAGGCTTATTGGACGGTAATTTGATGGAATGGACTTATCCCCTGATTTGAATATAGGAACTACATTAGCTATCTTCCACATCTCTAGCACAACACCAGTTAGGATGGACGTATTAAACACATTCGTTAATGGCTGACTAAGTTCCATCTTGCATTCTTTAAGTACCCTGGAAAACAACTCGTCGGGTCCCGGGGACTTATTTTGCTTCAGTTTATCTATCTGTTTGATAACCATGTCCCTCGTGACAGTAATATTAGTTAATTTGAATTCTTCAGGAACTGAATAATTGTTAATTTAATTAGGAACTGAATTAAATTAAGACCCCTGGCTGTCTTCAAGGAGGAGCTGGACGGGGACCTAAAGTCAGTACCTGACCAGCCGGGCTGTGGTTCGAACGTCGGTTTACGAACGGTCAGCAGTAACATCCTGGTTGATCAGGCCCTGATCCACCACGAGGCCTGGTCACGGATCGGGCCGCAGGGACGTTGATCCCTGAAACTCCCCCTACAGGTATACCGTTGTTTGACTAACAACGTCGTGGATAGGGGGCCTCGTCGTTTTTCGGGACGGTGTAGCAGACTGTTTCTCGACGCTGAAGGTCCCGAGCGAGGCCGAGGTGGCGGCCACTGATGCCACAACTGCCACACAGCCTCGCCAATGAAGAAATTCGCATGTAAACACTGGCTTGAGAAAAGGTCTACAGAGGAGAGAAAGAGGGAAGGAAGACAGATGGAGGGAGTGGGAGGGAGGGAATGAGTGATTAGAGAGGGGAGGGGGGGGAGAAAGTGAAGGAGGAATGGAAGAATGATGAGTGATGGTGATAGAGAGCGAAGTTTTGGGAGGGAGAGGATTTTACATTTATTAAATAGCATCGTCAGTGGTGCAGCAAAAAAAAAAATAAAAGATAAGAGAATACAAGAGAGAAAAAGTGAGAGAGATAGAGAGAAATTTATTTCGAAAATGCCTAAGAATTACTCATAACATTAAAGTTAGACAAAAAAGGAATTCTTCAAACATATAAATGCGAATAAATTAGTGAGCTCTAAGACAGAATATTTGACTTCAAAGGTACAATAATTAGGAGCAAAAAAGAGCAATATCTTCTATACTCAGCCCAAGTTTTAACTTTAATCTTCAGTGTTGACATATCACAAGTATACCCAGACCCTGAAGTTGGTTTGCTAGAGCCAGGGCGTTCCATTTTTTTTTTTTGCTGAATTTGCAGCCGAGACACGTTCAAAATCCTAGAGAAGTTGAATATAAGCAAATACTTAACACAAGACTTCGAAAATTGAATATAAATAATACAAAGATCCTTCAGAAGCTGGATTTAAATACTACAAAGATCCATCAGAAGCTGGATTTAGGTACTACAAAGATCCATCAGAAGCTGGATTTAAATACTACAAAGATCCATCAGAAGCTGGATATAAATACAACAAAGATTCTTCAGAAGCTGGATTTAGGTAATACAAAGATCCTTCAGAAGCTGGACTTAAATACTACACACAGATCTCAGGTGCTAACTACAAACACTAGGATGAATTACAAGCGTCTGTATCGAATTAAAACTTTTACAAACAACTGGGTGTCCACTACCGAGGACAAATAATAAACCAGTGGAAATAAAATATCAGTTGACGGGAAACTAGAAAATTAATTACCCCCATAACATGGCATCGATTTTTGGAAAACTATGAGGCAATATCGCATAGTATCTGAAAGATTGTTTATAAAATTTCAGCCAGTAAAATATATACAAATTCTTTGATTATATTTACAAAAACTGACATAATTTCCTTATCGTTTTCATCAGGTGAGGAAATCAGTATCGTATTTGAGACAAACCATCTGGTCCGTATCAAGAATTGGCTCACAGGTGGTTTTGAACTTTGAATTATACTAATAGATGACTGAAACAGAGTTCCTCAGGGAAAGGTATTGCTTCCACGGCAATTTTTTTTCTTCAAAATTTGACTTATCATAGGCAAAATTTACCACTCAAATAAACTGTCAGGCGAATTAAAAAGCATTTCTAATGCTGCATGGTTGATTATTCAGATTGAAATTTTTAATACATTTTTTTTTCGTCTGTATGTGACTCCATTCTGTTTTTCTCCTTGCGTGTGTTTACTACGATGTGAGACACAGAATAACCTATAACTCAGGGATGAGGAGAATGAAGCCACGAGAATGAAGCCACGAGAATGAAGCCACGAGAATGAAACCACAAACGCAGTGTGTGTGTGTGTGTGTAGAGAGAGAGAGAGAGAGAGAGAGAGAGAGAGAGAGAGAGAGAGAGAGAGAGAGAGAGAGAGAGATGTGAATGTATAAATCTCGTTGCAACATTGACTCGGGCTCTTGGAAGATGCAGCAGCAAAGATCCTTCAGAAATATACGATCTGATGGGCTTCGAAAAACGAACGCAGATGAGGATTAGATTTAAATAGATTTTGCCACCGAAGTGGCTAGTTTATTGTGCACCCCATATCCATCCTGTGGAGGGTAGCGCAAGAGCATATGGATACACAAAAGGCCTAGGAACTAGGCCCCAAAAGGGTTAACAGGTGTACATTTGGATTTATATCTTACAGTTCACTTATCTGTTACAAGCAAATTTAGGAAATTTGCTTAGTATATCAAGTATCTTACGTAGATGAGGACGACTTGCTAGTAAAGTAACCTAAGATTATGTTTTATAGTTGTGTCGCACAGATTGTTTTTCACAGACAAAATACACTAGAGATAACGAATGCAAGGCGTAATACCGTGTTTATACACTGCGAGTTGACTTTAATCTTTATTTTAAGGGATTAAAGCAGGGGTGGGCAAACTACGGCCCCGCGGCCGTAGTTTTATGCGGCCCCTCAAGATCAAGTCAAATGTTCACATATATGCAGCTGAATGAGAAAAACTTTGTTCATTTTCCTGTGTTGAGAACACGAGGTGTTACACAATCATTATCAGACAAGTACAGTTCCCAGTTGGTGACTTTACAAGAGGAATTTATCTTTGATAAATTTGCTGATTTCAAGTCAAGAAACACATCACTTCTCACAGACTCAGTCAGTGTTAAGGATCAGCACAAGCAACTTGACGCCTAATTTTAACAAAGTGGTAAATGACTGCAGTCACACTCTTCATTCTGAGTTACTTTGTTTTTTCAAATAAATGTGTTTCATGTGATGTTTCTACTTTAAAAAAATAATTGCTTTTTTTTCTTTAAAAAGCTTTAATTTTGGCTGTTTTAAATGTCAATTATTTTAATATACTACGCGGTCCTTTAAAATTGTGAATTTCTGAATGTGGCCCCTGAACTGAAAAGTTTGCCCACCCCTGAATTAAAGTAATCTTCACTGGTGATGAACAGTTGACATGCAATCTTTTTAGCCCTTGTGTTGTTGATATACTTTAAAGTATTTAAACCAATACCGTGGTGGGAACATCTCACAACTTACCATTGGAGGTGGATACTAAACGACGTTTCGGTCCTGTACGCACGTAAATATTATCTAAAGTTTCCTATATAAGTGTGGGTTACTGGTGAGTGAGAAAGAAATATACCGGTGAACTGGCATAATTTTTTGCGAATCCCAATACGTCACGGAGAAATAAATTGACCTACAAATATGACCGTGTATATACAATGACGAGAAGCTGATAGGGACAATCTGCAAGCAGTAACGACCCTTGTAGCCCAACACATTTCAGCACAAATTGACACTTCAAGCGGCCCCGAGGGAGTCGTTGCCCATCTCGGCCCGTAAGAGAGTCTCAAAGAGGCGAATATACCAGGTTACACAACCTTTGGTGCGGTGCCAGAGGTTAACCCGGAGTTATGGCGGCTGGTTCACGCTTGGCAGGCACCAGGAACGACCCGTCACGGACAACTCTCGGCTCTTTGTCGTCGATGTTGTAAACGAATCCTGGCTAGACCATGGGGACTCCCAGCCTGACCTCCTTCAACGACATAATGGGCTGTTTTCCTTAAAGAGAATAAACGAGAAACGACAGACGTGTGTGCCATGTTTGTCCATGTCGTTGTATATAAAAAAATGATGATGAAAATAATCCTTACTTAGACTGGACAAAGCCTTTAAAAATGACCCGAATGACAGGAATCGGAAAAAGTCGGTCGATAATAGTTAAGAGGCAGGGGCCAAAGGCAGTGATTCGACACTTGAAAGACAATTAGGAGAATACAAAAAGTATCTTCCCTGTGGTCCTTCCTCTATCCTCCCTCAGTACTAGGTCGAATTATACACTACTACTCTTGCCTTCTGTTTCATTTTCATCCGTGACCATTGTTTATTAACCTTGTATGTTCACATATATAGTATTTGCTGATAAGGAGGACCTCTGTGTGATACCAAAGTATTCAGTACTCATATAGTACTAATTCCATCATTTACAAGTCCTCAATGCGTGTTCGTTTGTACCATATATATATATATATATATATATATATATATATATATATATATATATATATATATATATATATATATATATTTGCAAGTCAAGTGAATGGTTAGGACATACGAAAGCTTCTTTGAACCCCTTCCCCTCCTCCCTGTGTATATCCGTTTCCAATAAGGCTATACCACCTTCCCTGTTGGCGAAGCTGAGAGCCGTCTTCACACGCGGCTATTGTGACACACACACACACACACACACACAGGAACGTGTCTGGGTGAAGAACAACTCAATGAACTACAAAACAATAAGGAGATGGCTGCGAGCACCAAGCTTCTGAGGCGAAGAATACAAACAGAATGACCTGTGCTGTGTACCCTAGACTAGCACAAGCAAGAATAGCGTTTAGAAATCTGAGCAAAGTTACAAAGAGGAGTCTCAGTTGTGCAGTACCAGCATGGAACTCTCCCTAGCAAAAATAACCAAAAAAAATACAAAGCGAAACTAGAAAATGTGGACTTGCGAAAGTCAAGGAATGAATGATCATAGGTGAAGGGATACTCTTGATCAGAGTACAGCCAGTGTAGTCGTGTGAAGGGATACTCTTGATCAGAGTACAGCCAGTGTAGTCGTGTGAAGGGATACTCTTGATCAGAGTACAGCCAGTGTAGTCGTGTGAAGGGATACTCTTGATCAGAGTACAGCCAGTGTAGTCGTGTGAAGGGATACTCTTGATCAGAGTACAGCCAGTGTAGTCGTGTGAAGGGATACTCTTGATCAGAGTACAGCCAGTGTAGTCGTGTGAAGGGATACTCTTGATCAGAGTACAGCCAGTGTAGTCGTGTGAAGGGATACTCTTGATCAGAGTACAGCCAGTGTAGTCGTATTCCTACACTAGCAACCGTAATCTGCCGAGAGGCAACAAACTGGGATCTTTACATCACTATTCTTATCACAGTTCCACGTTATTATTTAAAGCTAGTGAGATTTGTGATCACTTTTGCCAAGCTCTTCTGTGCTCGCCAGATTTGCTAACTAGGGTCTCGTTGTTTGCCAGAACCAGATCAAGCAGGCTATTGCCTCTAGTTGATTCTGTCTGGCACAAATTGCTTTAAAAATGATTCTGTTCAATCTGTAGAAAGTCGCTTAATTAAGACTTCCTTCAAGGAATTCCGCAGAGGATAGTGTTAAATCAAGAATACTATTACTAGTCTACTGCTATGGCTACGATACTGCTATAGTTAGATACTACTGAGGCTAGGATACTAAGGCTAGGATATTAAGGCTAGGACGCTAAGGCTATGATGCTACTAATCTATAATAATACTGACGCTAGGATGCTACTATGGCTAGGATACTAGAGCTAGGTTTCCGCTGTTTTGTCATCAATTCTAATTTCAACACTCTTATTGATGACAATTATTTGTTTACGTTGCATCAATTATTATACGAAGAACGTCAAATGAAAACACTATGTTCATCAAGGATGGTCTTAAAATGAAAGTAAATAATTATACTTTATTCAGCGCCTATTATAGAAATTAAACGATGAAAAAAGTTCAGGTTAAAAGAAAACGATTTAATAAAAGTCAGATTATTCAAATTTCTGTTCATGGGGAAACACCAAACTCGTAGGGGTCCTACGGCGCCTGGGGAAAAGGAAGGTGATCAGGTTTGATTCGAGAAAGGACAGCTCCATGTCCTTGGATCATTTTATCTTCAAGATGGCATTTGAATCTTGGTAACTTCTACTTGCAAACTGTAATATATTTATGTCTTAGAGAGTTTTTCTTAAGAGCTATTGAATCTTTCACACAAAAAATGATTTTCATTTAAGAAAATGAGTTAGAATCCTTCACCCGTAGCCAAAGATGGCGACTAAAATGCCTTTTTCTATTCTTCACCCCCCCAAAAAAAAAAAAAGTTTAACTATAGTTCTTTGAACGTGTGTCGTTCAGCAGTAAATACGAAGACAAAGTCGATAAATACCTAAATACGAAGACAAAGCGATAGATGAAGACAAGATAAAAAAAAAGGAGGCGGGAGTGTTAGAATAGGAGAGAATTGAAGGAATTATGTGGGATGTATAAGAGTGAGGGAAGAGAAGTGTAGCTCTAATGTTGAATGAAGGAGAACCAAAAGTAAAACTGGGAAACATTGCTTGGAGACCAATACAGAAACCGGAGATAGTTATAGGTACAGTAGGAAACTTCGGAGTAAGTGGGCTTTAATGAGTGTGTAATGTAAAAAATTATAATTTTGTACCAAAAGAACCTTAGAAAACTTACCTAACCTTATTATAACAAGCGCAATTTAATTTAGCCTAATTCAACTAAATATATTTTAGATAAGTTTACAATAATTTAATAATAAACAAACACAATAAAATATTTTTTTCAATAGGATCAGAAAGATTTTTGAGAAATTATTGCATACCCAAATTTTCTGTTGCCTTACTCGGCAAGAAGAGCGTTGCTATTTAAGCCAAAATCGCAAGTTTTACCTATTCGGCACGACATGTTATAATATATATATATATATATATATATATATATATATATATATATATATATATATATATATATATATATATATATATATATATATATATAGGGAGGTACCACCTCTAGAACTTTACTGAGGACCCTCATCCTCAGAAAAGACAATAAACGTACCTCAGGGAAAACTCGAGGTTCTCCCTGGAGCTGTTTGAATATTTTCTTCTCCTACCACCCCCTATATTCAATGTGAACTTTATTAATAGACAGAATACATTGACAGAAAACACAAACATGAATACATTGGTACAATATATCAAAGATTATGAATCTCCTTCAGTTCCTCCGAAGCCGGACGCGAGCCCAGTATGCAGCATGCATTTTCCCTCTGGATGGCCACACCGAGGTGCTGGAACATGAAAGTGGCTGCCCTTGGGTCCCTGGTGGGGTCGATGAGTCTTGAATCCAGTTCTTTAAGGAAACTTGTGGCATTTTCCCCATGATCCCAAAGTCTCTGAACCCACTGGGACAAATTGATACTGTACTTGCCGATCTTGTACTCCTCCCTGTGATCAGCAGCTCCTCCCTGTCGCCCGACACTGTGATGGATGTAGGTGTCAGCCAGTGTCGACACACAGGTATAGTCCCATGCTAAGAGCTTGCCATTCTTCCAAGGGTAGATGGTGAGCTTCTCTTTATGATGTCATTGACTTCATTGTGTCTTGCATGCCAGCCCTTGGTTTTGGAACAGTTAAGACCATGTAGACCATATTGGTCGGCTTTCGCATCGCCGCAAATACACGTATATTCCATGTGAATTGGGGCAGCAAGGCGGAGAGCCACTGCAATACGAAGGATCTTAGGGTCGAGGCGTGTTCCCATTGCCGAAATGGGAACTGTTTGGAGGAAGTCCCCAGAATGATGTGCACTCACAGCTTGGATACAGACAGTCTCCCTGTCTGATGTTACAGCCCTAAGCATGTTGGCAAGCACCTTTTCAGCGATGGGGCCATCCCAGCTTGACTGTTTGGAGGCCAGTTCTGCACTAGGTTTTGGTGCTGGAGCAGCAAGAATCTCCCATTCAGTGATCTCACTGGCGTAGCTAGGGTCCTGTATTCCAGCTGAGTCACTGAGGTTGTCCGGAAGAATTTGTTTTATTAACTCGTTTGATGTTCTGGAAGAGGATAGGAAAACTGGTAGGGCAATCTGGGAGGATTTGCGTACACCCAGCCCCCCAAGTCTGACTGGAAGTGAGGCTTGCAACCACTGTCCATCTTCAAGGAAAAGATTCAACACACTCTCTAGCATGGTCTTGAGGAGAGAGTCATATTCCTTGAGTTTCGGACTGTTGAAGGCTGGGGAGCATCTCAGGAAGTAAGTTTTGGGATTGACAGGCACCTGGTGAGTAGGTAGAAGGCATCATGTGTATCGATGTATTTCATTCTGCCTTACATCGTCCTAAGATCTGAGATTTTTCTTCTAGGATCAGATCAATGGCATTGGGCCCAAGAGGAGCACCAAGGAGAGAGTGCTGTTGGCTTGATCAATGGCTCGTGCTCCTGGTAAAACAGCACCAAATTCTGGATCATCTATCGATTATTAGAAACTATTTCACATTTGGTGGGGTTTAAAGATAGGCCCAGGCTCTCTCCCATGTCTTTAATTTTTATGATGTCCTCTAGGAGAGATTCTGTAGTGCCAGCTAGGTTACCATCATCCAAGAACCAGATATTGAGCTCACTGGACAGCGCTTCTGTGACTTCCTTGATGACTAGACAGAATAGAAAGGGGGCGAGAGGGTCCCCCTGTTGCACACCCTCACACGAGTCAATTTCATGGTCCCCAAACAATATATATATATATATATATATATATATATATATATATATATATATATATATTAGTGATGTCTTATCACTATTTAGTGAGGGTTTGAATTAGAGTAAGAAGGAATACAGAGCTAACAGTGTTAGTATAGTTTACAAGTAAAATAGAATAAAATAAAAAGATGTGATTTCTAGTGAAAATATTCGAGCTATTTCTTATATTTTATAGTGGGTAATTTTGTACTATTTATTATATGGTTCTTTCTTTATTTTAGCAGCTGTGTCCTTCCTCTGTGGGAGGATGTTGTTTCTCGTAGATAATAATTGCCAAGCAAGAGTAACTAAGTGCAAGGCTGCTGGAACGAAACTTATACAGCTGACGTAACTAACGAACCAACATTTTGACATCCTCATCTCCCTTCTAGTGTCTCCCAGTTCCGGGTGACAGATGTCATTAATGTACGTATAAAACCCATCATGTATGATGGAATATGGCACGGCAATGTTAACTAGTTCGTACTACAACAACGTAACTTTCGTAAAGTACGTGACAGTTGTAATGCACTGCGGGTATAACTATGCTTATTCCATACGTATATATAAAAAAAATGGTGTCAAGACTGTAGTTTCTGTATATTTATTTGGTATATTGAGCAATCTTGCTAGTCTGATAGGAATTAATAATTCCCTAACCACAAAGTAGAATATCCAACAACACACCTACCCTTCCAGGGCGCGCCTTGATACTAATGAAGGGCTCTTGGTTCAAGCAATTGGAGCTGTCCTCTCATTCTTTGGCTCACATCTGGTAACCACCCATTCCCCAGGAGAGTTTAGTGCATCACCATGACTATATAATAATAATAGTAATAAATTTGGAATGAATTTCAGCTTTGTACTTTATCCAAGGCTTTGTATAAGCTTCGATTCTTGCACTAGCTAGTTGCCTTAACATGTTCAATACTGAATCGTGTTTTTGTCCATGAAAACGCAATTTTCTTGCTTCTTACACGTTTGAAGAATTCCTGAGGACTGACTTTCATGCTACGAACAATTCTCTGCTCGTGGTCGCCATCACAAAATTGACCACTTCTCTGGCACCCTCTCTCTCTCTCTCTTGAGTCTTGTAAAGTTTGCATTATCCTCAAAGTTTTCAGTAAATATGTTAAAAGTTTTGTTGCCCTCCTCACTATTATTTTATACCACATCGGTCGTTTCCCACCGAGGTAGGGTGAGCCAAAGAGTGATACATATCCTCCATTATTCAGTCATTAGCTGTCATGCTAGAGATATTCTAACATTACAATTTAATGGCCCTTCGAGCTGCAGCATTTCCAGAACGCCATCAGAGTGCAGGCATTTCCCACTACCATACCAACTATCCATCAGAGTGCAGGCACTGTACTTTCCACCACTATAACAGCACCACCACTCATCCTTCAGTGTGCAGGCAAGGTACTTCCCACCACCATAACACTATCACCACTCATCCTTCAGTGTACTTCCCACCACCGACACCATCAACATGGCATCATAGTTTCATCTTACCTTAATTTGCTAATGTTTTGTTCCATCCAAAATATTCAGTCTTTTTCCTGAAATTATTCACAATTTCCTCGACAGATCCACTTAAAAAGGCATTAATACTCTGTACGTCATTTTTCATAATTGAAAGGAGGATCGAGCCTCCACCCCTCTTTGCCCTAGATGACCAACAATTGTGTAGTGATTCACATAACATTTTGTATATCCCCGGTCAGGTTTAGTGCAAATTTAATAGGTACCAAATTTATTTTTCACCTCACTCGTACAAATGAATTATTTTATAATTATTATAATTGTTATCACATTATTATATGAATCATATTATTATTGTTTTTCTTGGGAACCACTAAACCAATTTGGGTTCATACAGCACCTAGATAATGGGAGGTAATCCCATCTGATCGCAGGAAGGGGAGCTTAACTCCACCTCGTAGGATCAAGAGCCCATCACCAATATTAAGGTACCCCTTTGAAAAAGAGTAGAGAAAATCGTAAGGTTTCTGAATAACACGAACTGTACAGACACATTCATTATCACTTATGTCTTCGTGATGTTTCGTCCGGAGGTGTCAACCAGAGCTATAATGTTTCGTCCAGAGCTATAATGTTTCGTCCAGAGCTATAATGTTTCGTCCAGAGCTATAATGTTTCGTCCAGAGCTATAATGTTTCGTACAGAGCTATAATGTTTCGTCCAGAGCTATAATATTTCGTCCAGAGCTATAATATTTCGTCCAGAGCTATAATGTTTCGTCCAGAGCTATAATGTTTCGTCCAGAGCTATAATGTTTCGTCCAGAGCTTTAATGTTTCGTCTTGAGCTATAATGTTTCGTCCAGAGCTATAATGTCTAGAGTCCCCATTATGAGAACAATGCATAGAATATCAGAATATTTTCCGGCCACTGAGAGTGAGAGTGAGAGAGAGTGAGAGTGAGAGAGAGTGAGAGAGAGTGAGTGAGAGATTCCTTAACTTAATACGTCATTTAATATTATATTTAATATTAAATAATATATTTATATTTAAATCACCTATTAGCAATTGAAGGTTATTGCTTTTTCGATCATTTATAAGAGCAAATAGAGCACTTTATAATCGTTAAGTCCTTTATGCTGGGGACAAAGTGAAATCGGATCTGACATAATCCAGTATAGACGTGAGGGAGTTTGGAAGATAGCGCTGGGATCTCCCTTGATAGCTGCAATGGGATCAAGATCTCGTGCCTTTACCTTGCTTACGGATGACAGGAGCTTTGTCGCTTACAGACGAGTGCGAGTTTGTTGCTTATAGCTGACTGGTCTTTGTCGCTCAGAGACGAGTGCGAGTTTGTCGCTTATAGCTGACTGTGTCTTTGTCGCTTACAGACGAATGCGAGTTTGTCGCTTATAGCTAATCAGGTCTTTGTCGCTTACACACGAGTGCGAGTTTGTTGCTTATAGCTGACTGGGTCTTTGTCGCTTACACACGAGTGCGAGTTTGTTGCTTATAGCTGATTAGGTCTTTGTCGTTTACACACGAGTGCGAGTTTGCTGCTTATAGCTGACTGGGTTTTTGTCGCTTACACACGAGTGCGAGTTTGTCGCTTATAGCTGATCAGGTCTTTGTCGCTTACAAATGAGTGGGTGCTTTCATTTTATATACGAGCGGGAGTTTGTTGATTATTGCAGATCATGAGTTTATCACTTAGTTGCAGATAAGCGGAGCTCATTGGTTATGGATGAGCATTCGACACTTATTCTGCAGATGAATGCGACTTCATTATTTATAGATGAGTGGGTTTTATGTCGTTTATTTTACATCGTTGAATTTACAGAACAAAAGCTGTTATCTTGTCTCGCCTCATTTCGAAGCTCAGCCGTATCTAAAACCCACTACTATACCAACTGCGCCACCCACTACTGTCTCAACTGCGCCACCCACTACTGTCTCAACTGCGCCACCCACTACTGTCTCAACTGCGCCACCCACTACTGTCTCAACTGCGCCACCCACTACTGTCTCAACTGCGCCACCCACTACTGTCTCAACTGCGCCACCCACTACTGTCTCAACTGCGCCATCCACTACTGTCTCAACTGCGCCATCCACTACTGTCTCAACTGCGCCACCCACTAATGTCTCAACTGCGCCATCCACTACTGTCTCAACTGCGCCACCCACTAATGTCTCAACTGCGCCATCCACTACTGTCTCAACTGCGCCACCCACTAATGTCTCAACTGCGCCATCCACTACTGTCTCAACTGCGCCATCCACTACTGTCTCAACTGCGCCACCCACTAATGTCTCAACTGCGCCACCCACTACTGTCTCAACTGCGCCATCCACTACTGTCTCAACTGCGCCACCCACTACTGTCTCAACTGCGCCACCCACTAATGTCTCAACTGCGCCATCCACTACTGTCTCAACTGCGCCACCCACTAATGTCTCAACTGCGCCACCACTAATGTCTCAACTGCGCCATCCACTACTGTCTCAACTGCGCCACCCACTAATGTCTCAACTGCGCCATCCACTACTGTCTCAACTGCGCCACCCACTAATGTCTCAACTGCGCCACCCACTAATGTCTCAACTGCGCCACCCACTAATGTCTCAACTGCGCCATCCACTACTGTCTCAACTGCGCCATCCACTACTGTCTCAACTGCGCCACCCACTAATGTCTCAACTGCGCCACCCACTACTGTCTCAACTGCGCCATCCACTACTGTCTCAACTGCGCCACCCACTACTGTCTCAACTGCGCCACCCACTAATGTCTCAACTGCGCCATCCACTACTGTCTCAACTGCGCCACCCACTAATGTCTCAACTGCGCCACTCACTAATGTCTCAACTGCGCCACCCACTAATGTCTCAACTGCGCCACCCACTACTGTCTCAACTGCGCCACCCACTAATGTCTCAACTGCGCCACCCACTAATGTCTCAACTGCGCCATCCACTACTGTCTCAACTGCGCCACCCACTACTGTCTCAACTGCGCCATCCACTACTGTCTCAACTGCGCCACCCACTACTGTCTCAACTGCGCCACCCACAACAAACCACCAACATTGAGTCACCTTTCACTTTTTATTCGTGGGTTGTTCCAGCCACGGTATTGCGACTAATGCTGTTCATCGGGGCCCCTAGTTACTACTAGGTGAATATGATAAGGTATAGAGAGACTTGTGTACTCTACACCTCCCCATCCTTTTAACATATTCCTTCGGTCTATTGGTGGTAAGCTGAAGCCGCTTCCACTGAGCTGTAAGCTTTCTCAGTTTGGATAAATTTAGGGATTCAAATATCATCAATCGAAGTATTTCATTTAGAAAATTCGGATTCTTGAGTTACACAAGGTGGAAATGCATTCTCGTAATCTTAAAGCACTCTTAATTTACGAGTCTGTCGACTATATTTATTTTAGAAACAATTTTGGCCCAAAATCATTTCGCTAAGCTAGGCATTTCTGGAAGTGAATTTCCGTTCAATAATATTCCAACAGCTCCTCTCTGACCTTCATGTGTAAGACACTGCTAGCAATATTTTACATAGAAACAAGTCCCTAGACGCGGTATATTACAATAACCTATTTCCTAATAAGAGCAGCCAATTTCACACAAATTCCCTTCTTGCATTTCTGCGCACACACACACACACACGGGGCCAGGAGCTATGACTCGACCCTGCAACCACAACTAGGTGAGTACACACACACACACACCAAATGGACCGGACGTCTTAATATTTTTTTTATTCTCTGGTTAGGATGGGTATGGTTAGGTTAACTTATTAACCTATATTTCCATGACTCAAAATAATTTAAAGAAAAACAGAAATGGGTGACTTACGTCTGGCACTGCAAAACGTCTCTCTCCATGTCAAGAACCCATTTTCTCTCAGATAAAAAAAAAAAATATTGGGAGTTGGACTGATTGTAGATGTCATTAAAAAATAAAATGCTATCACGAAAGAAGAATAGGTAATGGTACATAAACTCTAAGAAAATGTAGAGTGAGAGAACGAAGATAGGCTACCCTTCTTGGGTATATGTAAAATGGAAGAGAATCATTAGAATTCCAAAGTTAAATGTAAACTTAAACATTCAGTTAATTATTTTCACTTTTCAGATATCCTGGACTATATCAAGAGAAATAAAGTCTCGGAATTGTATCTACGTGTAACCAAACAGTAGTTCAGAATACTTCGAACACTAACACATTACCGTCACTCTGCAATTCATAAAACCTGGTATTACGAACAGAGGTGTAGTTTAGTGGCCTACACACCTGGCTGTAGCACGATAACCACGGTAGTCAGGTATGTACAATATTTACAGCGGATATGTACAATAAGGAATATGCAAGCAAGAGAGACGGTGAGAACCGTTGTAACCACACTTTGAGGTAAGTCTACCAAAGTTGACTCACAGTGTACCACATCGCTTCATATCGTTGGTGGGCTTCCTTGTCACTGGTTGATTAAACCAACGTACTGGTATAACGAGGGGGAGCCCCCCAACTCGTTATACCCTTAGCACCTGGTTCTCTGGTCGGGAGGACATGCCTGTATGGGTGTGTGACATATGACTAATAAAATGTAACCTGCTCTTAGCATGCCACACCTGGCAAATACTGAATTACTTAAAGTTTATAAACAAGAGGCATAACTATTCACTGTAGGAGCAGCAAGATAATGGTAGCAATAAAAGAATTATGATACAATATTATCTCAATCAAAATTTTTAAAGGGGTGGACGGGTAAGCCAGCGGAAGGCCTCGGTCAGATGACCAAAAGCTGAAGCGCAGCTATGGGTCATCATATGACTAACACTCGTCCTGTTTCCTGACAAATGTTACCTAACAGACTAATAGTGTTATGTATCACCGAAACAGGTGCAAGAAAGTGAGAAAAGAAATACCTTCTTGAAGTAAACTGGACCCTATTATCTTAAAATAGGTAGTTGTGTTAAAGGCGGTGGCAAAAAAAAAACCTTAGTGTAACAAGTGTTTATCAAATCCCATGAAAAAACTGCAACCAGATATACAATGGACAGAAATTTAATTGCTAGAGTAACTGAATAGTTCCACGGCACATAAAAGACTTTTTGGTAATTCACACAACCCGTAGGTTATCAACGACACTGGGATATCCTGACAGACTTTTCAAGAAAATCAGCACCACCTCAAGACCCCAAACAGTCCGTCTGGGACAGACCAATTATGAAGAAAATCTCCTCACCATTAGTCACAATGGTAAATGTCCTGAACTGTACACAAGTGTTTTCTTTCACAACTTCTTGGTATCACCATACCATATTAGCAACAATACCAAAAAAACAAAAAAAAAAAAAAAAAAAAAACTCGCCATCTAGTGGAGAGGGCACCACATGCAGGGGATATCTTCTTGACTATTTCTAGTTCTCCTTTTGGGAACTCGACCCTCAGGCCGTTCGCCTGGCCGCCCCGACTACCAGTTTTAAGTCAATGATCTCACTTGCCATAGATCAGAAGAATGAGAGTTTAGTGAGATCAAGTGAAGCATTGCCACTGCCAATTATCCATTACAACTCCAGCTAACCAGACACAATAGCAAAATGTGACAAAGGCCTACTGGTCAGTGTTGTGCTCTGCATTTCACATGCCCCTTCTTGTCTTTCATCTGAATTACTTCCCCTATGTATGTTGCCCACAAGCCTCTTATGTACGTAGTGCTGATGAAGACCTCAGAGGTTAAAATATACATGCATAATTACATTGCTAATATATATATATATATATATATATATATATATATATATATATATATATATATATATATATATATATATATAATTGTAAATGTTTACATGTACGAGAACGTGGGCTGCCCGATCATTACTTTTCCCTTTGGTCGAGCGTCTGGTAGTGAGGCGCTGCCAGTGTTGGTGGCTCTCTCTCTCTTTTTTTTTTTTTTTTTTTTTACACAGGGTTTGACAAGGTTAGGTTAAGGATCCCTAACTTTATTGACAAGCTAAGAGTTGTTACCTACATCAGCTCATTTGAAAGCATTTTTATTGTTATGAAACATACAAGTAGACAACAGGATGAAGTTGGAGCCATCTGTGGGCCAACATCTTCATTTGATCAACTGACTTTATCTCGTTGACATCATAATGATGTATGAATGTGTTCCAGACTCGAGTCATCCTGGGGATAAATGATCTCAGATGAAGTGATGTTCTGGAGAAGGGTACAGCCAGAGTGAAGTTGCTGCTTGCTGCCCGTCTTGTGGTATAGAAGCTTGCTTCTCGCTGTCCTCGAAGTGGAGTCAGGTGTGGTACTTTGACAATGTTGACCTTGTACATAACAGTAAGGCCGCCCACATCCCTCCGGTGTTGAAGGCTCTGCTGAAATGAAAGATCTATCCAGGATGGGTCCAGGGAGAGATGAGAGGTCTTGCTCTGTTCTCTACTCTGTCAAGCAGTCGCAGATGAGAGGGGGGGGGGGCAGGCAAACCAAGAAAGTGGAGCATACTCAAGGTGTGAGCGTAGTTGTGCCTCATACAGAATCTTGCAACCCCTAGGGTAATAGTGCATTGAATCGTTTCCATTAAACCATATATAACCTCTGAAAAGGCTAGGCTAGGGTGCTCGACTACTGAACCCCTATTTAGTGCCATATGCCAACATTGTGATGCCACAGGCCACACTACAGACATAAAATATTTCACTGTGTTGTCCAGTCGATCCAGTACCACTGAGCTGGCAACACTAGTCTCTCTCTACGCCATTAGAGACGAGCCTTCCACCTGTAATAATGAACGCTGAGTAGAGTTACCTTTGTTTCTAGTTTTTATTCCTTGTCTCTTTTTACTTATATTAATGTGTTGTTTAGCATAGGTTTAGATCTGTTTATAACTGTCTCTTGTTTTTGTATTCTGCCAGAAGATGGAATAAGTTAACTCTGAAACTTTCGTTAATAAATGGTTTTAGCTACCTGTGCGGGTTTTTCCCTTAAACACTTTTTTTCCAAAGAATATATATATATGTGTGTGTGTGTGTATGTGTGTGTGTGTGTGTGTGTGTGTGTGTGTGTGTGTGTGTGTGTGTGTTTTCAACGCACCGGCCGTATCCCACGGAGGCAGGGTGGCCCACCGAGGCAGGGTGGCCCAAAAGCTTCTTCTTTTGCATTTAGTAATGTATACAGGAGAAGGGGTTACTTGCCTCTTGCTCCCGGCATTTTATTCGCTTCTTACGACACGAATGGCTTACGGAAGTAGAATTCTGTTCCACTTGCCGGTGGAGATAAAAGGAAAAGAACAAGAACTAGTAAGGAAATAGAAGAAAACCCAGAGGGTATATATATATATATATATATATATATATATATATATATATATATATATATATATATATATATATATATATATATATATATATATATTATATATATATATATATATATATATATATATATATATATATATATATGTATACAAATTTACTAGATGTAACACTGAAAGCGTGTCTTTCAACGTAAGTAATTGAGAAGGATCGATCCTCCGTCTGGTAATCGCGTGGCAGACATTAAAATTCTCATTCATAATCTAAAAGCAGAGGAAGAGTGTAATCAAGAGTAAACAGTTAAGGTAAGGTGGTGTGGGCTCGAGTGCTTGTGCTAAGCGTCACACCCACGAGAGTGCGACATTTCAGTTTATAAGCATTAGTTCTGCCGTTTCTTTGCCTGCTAAACTGGTTATGAATGCCAAATGAACCTTGCTCTCTCGACTTCATGGTTTAACAGTGGTGTGTCAACAGCCAGGTTTAATTCTGGTCTTTCTGCGAGATAGTTTAATACAGTTGCCTTTCGACGTGAGTGTTTAAGAATGGTCTCTGAGCAGAATGGTTTAACACACTTTTCTGATTTTTTTCTTTTGGGGGGGTCACCCCTTTCCCGCGGTTCGGTCCCAGACCAAGTCTCCTAGTGCCAGTCGCACGCATCCACTGTATGTCAAATAGCCTGACTGATCATGAACCTACTTGGGAAACTTATCAAGTTTCATCTTGAAGACAATCAGGGGTTTGTCGGCGATTTGCCTTACGCATAAAGGTAAAGTGTTGCAGAGTCTTGGCCCCTGCACACTTAAGCTTTCTTAGTGTACTCATCACGCTCCTGCTTTTCATCAGGGGTCTTTCGGTCTGCCAAAACATCTTTCTTATGGACTGATTTCGGTGTGTGAATTTGGGGACCAGTCCCTCCATGAATTTTCAAGGTGTATATTATAACTAGTCTCTCTCGCTACCTGTATCAATAGTGACACAGTTTTGTCCACCATCAACAGTGAGACACACTCCAATCTGACCCACCAAACTCTAGATTTATTGCCTAAACATGTAAAGCTTCCACAGCTACTCCGACATCTAACCCACATTCACCTTTCTTCTCTTGCTTTTCTGTGCATTCTTCTCATTCAATCTTCATATTTAATGAGACTGCATAAATTTAATCATTTATATTCTAGTATAGGTTGGTTAGGTTATATTAGGTTAGGTTATTTTAGGACAGGTTTGCTTAGGTTAGTTTTATAACTTAGGCGTCTTATGCCTAGCATTGCGGTGATTCTTACACAACATTGGTTTCTCCACGGTCGTTGAGCTGCTAGGTACCCTTAGCATGGCACTCTCAGGGATCATCCATCGCAGAGTTCGCACCACCATGACTGATCGTACGTATGATGTGTAAGAGCTGTGTATCATTCTGTCTGGCACGGAGAACCAGAACGTTATTAAACGGAAGGAGGATCGAATCTCCACCACTACCTTCGCTGAATTATAACAGCGGTGTCCCGTGGCTTGGTTGGGAACGCACTTGCCTCACACACTGAGTGTCCGTGGTTCAATCCCCGGCCGGGTGGAAACGTTTGAGCATGGTTTTCTTACACCTGCTGTCTCTCTTCACCTAGCAGTAAGTAGGTACCTGGGTGTTAGTGGACTGGTGTGGGTGGCATCCCAGGGGCAAGATTGAACGATCACAGCAGAAATAAGAGACAGTCCTCGATGACGCACTGATTTTGTTGGGTTATCCTGGGTGGCTAGCCCTCCCTATCCTGGGTTGCTAACCCTTCCCCGGGTTAAAAATCCGAACAAATCATATCTTACCTGCGTTATGTACTTCAGTAAATGAAAAACTTTTCCCCGTTAGTGAACTCGTTACTAAAAAATCACGAGGGCAAGATAGCCACAAAGGGCAAGACAGCAACAGAGGGTCAACAAGGAAGAGCCAGCAAGTCCATCACACAATGCATGGAGCCTCAGAACTTTGCTAATAGCTATCAGGGGAGTTAATTGTCAAGCCATTTCCCACTCATTGACGATGATCCACTTGCATATGCATGTCTCTCAGCCTTGACCCAGACACCGAGACGAAGAGATGGACAGGGACATTAAAGATAGGAAGAGAGGAAAAAAAAAACACTCAAATCAAAATATTTGTCCAATTAACCAAATAAAAAAAACTATGTTAGTGGCAATAAGTGTAGGCTTGTTCCTCCGTCCGTAATCAAACAATGACAGAGAAAAGGTGACAGGAAGAGGAAAATAAGCATCATTACTATCCTCCAACTTTCGAGAAAATAAATGCCAGGAGTAATATAGTTCACTAAAGCCTTGATCGTTCCAGGTTAGCGGATAGAATATTACGTTTTTGCCGTCGAGAGGACACAGACGATGACCGTAACAAGGCTAGACCCTCGCCGCTGGTGACAGGAGAGAACCATTGACGTGAATGCTTTAGCAGTGAAATCTGTCGAAGTGTAGGTGTGGGCTAGGGCTTTGAGGAAGCTCTAGAGAGAACATAGGAGTGTTGTGCGAGTTTGAGTCTGGTATGTAATGTTTCACGGTATTTTCCTGCATAATTAACATAGAAATTACCAACATTATTTTGAGTTAGATATATTCTGGCCACTGTGCAACCGGAAGGAGAGATGCCATGCAAGTGTGTGCCTTGTGGCTCAGCACTTAAAAGGTACAAGAACTTTAGCTCAACACTAAGCTCAGCAGCTGTGTCTCAGCACCCTCGTGAGGCACAGAACCTTCAGCTCAGCACCATCAAGAGGCCCAGGAACTATAACTCAGCGTCCTAAGTACATCATAATATAAAAGTGCTTAATTTACCTGACCTTCCTAAGACTTTCCAATTTTTGTTTAATTTTAATTAACCGTTAACCTTGGAAGACGATAAGAATCTTAAAGAAATCCAGCTCAAATCTGGTGATTATTAATAGACAGAGATGTACAATGACAGTAGAAGATGAAGTAATCTGTCCCTGAACCTTGCAGAACTATGCAAGACAATTGAAGATAAGATAATCAGTCCCTCAGCCGCCTCGGTCAGGTGTTACATGTGTGTCTGACCCTTCAGGGTCACTCGCCACAAGGGTGAAGGCTCGATCCTCCGTATCAGTTTTCGAGAAGCCTTGTTAGAAATGTGAGCGTAACAGTGTGGAGGAAGTAGTTACTGTGGGCGTTGTAGTGCTATCGTGGCTGTCAGTAGCAGCAAATGCTGACTTGGGCGTGAGTGTAAGTGCTGGTGTGGGCGTGAATGTCGTGGGCGTTGACCGAGGCGTCGTCAAGAAACCCTCGAGACATTTAAAGGTCAGAGATCAGAAGCAGCAGATTCATTAGTGACCTGTTTTGTATTAGATACATCATCAGTGTGTTGTTATCATATTTTATACGATAAGTCACACATTGGGAACAAAAGCTATTTATATTTCCCTGTCATAGTCTGTCACGCAGACTCATACAAGGTGTTGAAATCTGTCAGCCTGAGCCTAGAGGCCTCTGTAGAGCCATGAGGATATCATCAAATATTCCAATGAGGATATCATCAAATATTCCATTAAGGATTCATCATCTACGGCAGCTTCAAAGGTTTCGTTCCATTAGAGCTGGAGTTACTATCGCTTGGGAATTACCATCTCTCAGGACAGCCTATCAAATTCACAGGAGAAATTGAATTTGATAAAGATCCGCATCTCAGAGCTGTGGTAAAAGAAATTATAGATAAAAGGTAGAGGAAAGTTACTCCTGGGGAGAGGAGGGTTGAAGAGGAACTTAGATGTCAGGATATACCTAACTGTAGAAAGATGAGAGGGAGGTCAACCTCGGGCGTCAGCTCTGGGTGGGAGGTGGGGCGAGTGTCAGCTTATGTGGGACGAGTGTACAAGCAGTTATGAGTGGGGAAGAGGGAGAATGTACCAACTTTGTGTGTGGGGACGGTGTGTATCATCTCTGATGGGGAATTAGGTATCTGGAGCGGGAATCAATAACATTATGTCAGAATATGTAACTGGTTTAGTAGAGGAAGGAATATTCATAGTTATAAGGCTGTGATCACTCAAAAGGAACTCGTGGCAACATAGGCGCCATTCAGAGAGGCAGCTCTGAATCAACACAGCAATCAACGATCATTCCAAGAGGGTTGTTTCCCTTTAACTCGGCCGAGCAGGTAAACACAGCACGAGGTAATGAGAAAGAACCACTTGTATAGGCTTTCTTGATTATTATGAGCCAACATAGCAATGCGGACGTGACGGTAGCAACCACAGAGTCAGTGTGGGACAAGGCTCAGCTGTCGTACCAGGAGCACGACGGTCAGAGAGGCAGCCTAGAATCCTGGTAATTTACACTATTCGTCGGCATTAAAAAAAATCTCACTCGTAGAGAAACCTGGAGTGATCATGAGCCAGTGTGAAACGTTGTCCCAACTGAGACTGGGTGTTTAATTCACTCTGTACAACCGTTCAGACAACTACCCCACAGAGGTGTACTCTTCATATATTGAGTACCTCCCCACAAATAAAATAATAATAATAAATAATAATCACAATGGTATAATGGCCATTTTGTTGGGGTTTCTTCCCCATGTAAGTCTGCGTTAGCTGTAAATGACCTTCTCGTTTGTTTTACCACGCGCCGTTTCAGATTAACGGTGCGTTCTTAAAAGCCGGTTCATTTTAACGTGATCGTCAAATGCGCTCAATTACCCTTTAGAGAACTACTCGTCTTTTCCAGGACGACTGTTGTGTGCGTCAACTTCGTTCGTCCTGCGACGAAGATGGTTGAAGGCTTCGAGATGTGGTATTTCGTTGTTCAGGTACGGTCAAAACATGGGGAAAGACCCTTATCAGGTCATGGCTTAGTAAAGCTCTACACCCTAGAATCAGTGGGGACTGAACGCACAGTAAAGGAGACCTATAACTCTCAGGTCAGATGTTTTGACTCTTGTCTTGGATCGTCTTATTGTGATTCCGAGAGTCATGAGAGCTCTGCACAGACTGAAACTTGCGTCTCTTCCATTCACGTGGGCAATATTTCCTTATCAGATGATGAGTGGCTTGTGAAGCAGCCGCTGGCTTAAGCCAACTGGGTGTTGCTCACTAGTTAACAACACCCAGCTTCACTGTGTACTAATGTCCGATGATGTATTTGTAAGACTTCCCTTTCACTAGGTAATATTTCTTTTCTTCTCTTGCTTTGTTCTCCTTAGGTGTTGTTGCTTCCAGATCGTCTGCTCATTCTTGACCACCAGTCCATCCCAGACCATCCACTCATTCATGACCATTTGCCCATCCCAGGTCATCCACTCGTCCCAGATAACCAGTGCATTCCAGCCCATCCATTCACTGCATATTTATCCATCCATTCCAGAAAATATGCTCATTCCAGATCACCGATTACTTCATTCCAAACCGCGAACCAGTTCCATATTCCACATCACTCTTCCACTGCACACTGCATTATCAAAATGCTTGATTATATGGCTAAAGGAAGGACGGTTGAGCTCAAGAAGAACGACAAGGATGGTAATACAAGGGAAGAGTGTACCGGCAGTATGCAAATCAGACAATGCGGATTATGGCAATTTATTGTGAAGACTATCAATTCCCTGGTGGACGAAAAGTCTTCGCAATGAAAGGCCATAACCGACATTGTGTGTCATATTTACGAACGACAAGGATCTCTGCGAGGAAATCAATTAAGGATTCAAAGGCGTTTTCGCCGAGAGACTAAAAGAATGGAAAGTCCGACGGAGAATGAACTACATGATTGAAATGTTATGGTAATACCAACAAACTGAGGGAGGATACACGTATGACTCTACACAGTGAACTCCAACACAAGTGGGCAAAATGTGAAGCCGGTACCAATAGATCAATGTAAACACGGACAACTGCACGAACAGAGATTGTTGCCTCAATCACTGCAGCAGGGGGACAGACAAGCAGCAGTCATCTAGCTACAGACCAGTAACAGTAACTCATGCTGGGGGACTGGAGAAGATAATTAGGAGAGTTCTGAAGCATCTAGAGAGACACAGGTGTCATAGACGATAATCAGGACAGATTCAGAGACTGTGAATCCTGCAAGTCACGCTAATTAGTGTCTTAATATAGGGTAAAAGATAAAATAGCAATGGAATTCGGAAGTAGATAGGCTCTAACACCACTGGATATTTTATATTTTTAATATGAAAAGCTAAACATTGGAACACCATGAGCGCCTGTAACTTCAAATGCCGATGTAAATCCACGATCATTCTAATCCTGTAACTACACACGCTTAAGAAGGGAAATCAAGAGTGTAAATCCGTTCTTGTTATTACAAATGCTGAAGGGACACCAGCAAAGCTCTACTCCTGTAGGTCTAAACAGCGAACACACGACGAAAACTTTACACTAAATATATCAGTCAAGCTCCAGTACAGCATTGGTAAAAATCAACAAATGGCAGACTTAACATAGGTCGATCGAGCAATTTCAAGCCACCTCTTCCTTTGTTTTCCAATCTCACTATACAAATGGCGATCACCAACAGCCTGGCTGGTCAGAGACTGAGACGCTATTAGAGAACGAAGGAATCAGTCTCCACCAATCCTTACACTAAATATTCCACATTTTGACGCAAAAAAAATTCACGTCGACCTTTGATAAATTCAAAGTTTCTTAATGCAGGTGTCACGGCTTTTGGTTAAGCACATATATACCATCCTCGACCGGTGACATAAATTGGAATAATCTACGAATAAAATTCCCATTGTCTATTGGTGGGTCACAGCGAAGTGAAATATGGGAGGAAGTGGAGAGATGGTGCGCGGGGGAAGGAAAGAGAGGCAAAGGGATGGGGTAAATGCGGAGAAAAATAGAGAGGAGAAAGTAAAATGGAAAAAGAATGAAGGGCAAGATATCTCGAAGCATGAGTATATACATTCTTTATCCTGAGGCACAGTATATACGTGACCAGCAACATAAACAAGCTACCACTCACATACAAACACACATACACACACACATACATACACACACACGCGGGGCCAGGAGCTGTGACTCGACCCCTGCAACCACAACTAGGTGAGTACACACCCAGGTTAAGAGAAATCTGTCTGATAACACTGTAGGGCAGGACTATAAGGGTGATGATTCTGGAGGGCAGGACTATAAGGGTGATGACACTGGAGGGCAGGACTATAAGGGTGATGACACTGGAGGGCAGGACTATAAGGGTGATGACACTGGAGGGCAGGACTATAAGGGTGATGACACTGGAGGGCAGGACTATAAGGGTGATGAAACAACGTACAAAATGCTAAGAGGAATTGATAAGGTGAATTGGGATAGGTTATTGAAGATATGGGAAACAGGAACATGAGGACACAGCTGGAAGTTCAAAACTTATATGAATCACAGGGATGTTAAGAAGTATTTTTTCAGCAATAGAGTACTGAAGAAATAGAACAGCCCGGAGAGTGAAGTGGTAGAGGCAGGATGCATACATAAGAACATAAGAAAGAAGGAACACTGCAGTAGGCCTACTGGCCCATGCGAGGCAGGTCCAAGTCTCCAACCAGCGCCAATGCCCCGACCCAGCCAGGTCAGGTTACATTCACTTAAGGAAGGAGCACGGCATCTGACCTAGTAGCACAAGCTAGTCAGGACCAACTCACACCCACCCGCACCCACTCGTATATTTATCTAGCCGACCACCTGGAGTTAACCCTCTCCAGGTATACTCCACGTAGTCAGGCCTGACCTAGTAGCACAAGCTAGTCAGGTCTAACTCACACCCACTCATGTATTTATCTAACCTATTTTTAAAACTACACAACCTCCCAGCTCCTATGACGGTACTCGGAAGAACAGGTACGATATGGCTCTCATAACCAGGAGAAGCTAGCAGCAACCAGCGAAGAGGCGGGAGCCTGGAGCTGAGCCTCTACCCCTGGAACCCCATATAGGTGAGCGCACACGCACGCACACACACACACACACGAGTGATGGTGAAAGTGTTTCCTCTTTTTCGGATCTCCCTACCTCGGTGGGAGACGGTCTGTGTTAAAATAAAAAAAACATACGTATGTAGCCTGACCTTTTTCTGAGCTCGATATTAGAACCTTCCCTAAAATACCTCCCAGGAGTAGAGCGACATGATATTTGTACAGGAGACTTTTCTCACTACTGTCAACTGGGCAGTAAGGACGACTCACCAGGGAGAATAAAGTACTATTCTCTCCCTTATTTGGTGTCTATGTACATAAACCCTGGTTGGGAGAGACTGTGGCAAGGGTATCCAGTGACAATCTCTTTGCAAACAAAAGAAGAAAGACTTAAACATGGGCCACTAAGAGGAAAAATGTATGCGTAGTCACATGTGTAACATATTCGCATATATCTGCAGTCATATGACGACGGAGTAAAAAAAAAATTTTCAGGAAAGAAATAAAAGATAACATAATGAGCAATGGTTCATTGTAAAGTGAGAGTTATGAGAATTAAAAAAAAAAGACTTTGGTGTATATCAGTGGTGTCGTATACCGACAAGTATGTTAATATGACAATATACAAATTACGGCGTTTTATTTACTGTGTGTTTCACCTTTATAAATTCTTTATGCATTGATAAAGTCCCTGTTGGACAATACGTCCTCAACAAAATGCCATAAATAGTTTATTGTGTCTTATTAAATAACTTGGGACCAATGCTGGTAAACTGTCACATCCAAACACGCTAAAAATAAATATACAGATATAAGAAGAACGGAATTTTGAAAAAGGAAACAGACAATTGCAAGGTGGAATTAAGAAACAGTTGATGGCTACAATAGGACCTTTGGAAGCAATGGCAGAATGACTTTCAGCAACAAAGAAATGGCTGCGGCAGTGAGCATAGACTTGTGCCTTTTATTTATAGCCGAGCACAAGACGAATATTACCAGGCGATGATAAATGTCTTTGTAACGCTTGAAACTAATGGCCTAAATATTTTAGAAATATAAGACTTTAATATTTAGTGTATCAATCGAGTGATCCATGCGCTGACCGCATGGGAAAAAATATATATTTGGATGTAGTTTGAGTCTATTGTACTTTCGAAGTGAAGTCTCTAGGCAGACCAAAAATATCCGCTTTGTTATATTAATGTACGTAGGATTATTCTTAAAGTGTCTAGGAAAACTGTACATTAACAGCTGAAGTGAATCTGGAACACTGCAAACATAAAATATTATAGAAACTAACGTGTTTACCCACTAGGTGTACTACAGTATTTAGAGAGTTATAAGAAGCTTAAGTACCAAGTTATTGGAACTGATAAATCTTGGTTAAATAATCAAGATTGAGATAATAATAATTATTTTTACAAGTACATGATACAATACACAGGTCACAGCTGGCATCAATGAAGTATGGAAAGTCCCTGGTTATGTAAAGCATTTCGGGCAACTTAGGTTAATTTTGTCCCCAGGATGCGACCCACACCCAGGCACCTACTTGCTGCTAGGTGAACAGGGATAGCAGGTGTGTTTAAGGAAACACGCCCTAATGTTTCCACCCGTACCGAGGATCGAACCACGGACCCCAGTGTGAGATCCGAGTGCGCTACCAACCGAGCTGTGGCCTCAAACTATTCTGCTTTGACATCTGTTTTCAGTAAACAAATATCATTAGAGACAAATTCATAAAATTTTGCAGTAAGATATAATACCAAATTTACTATAATTTTTAGATTATGTAAATACAAACCGAAAGAAATTATCACAGATAAAGTTTACCAACGATTTTCAGATTACATTTGACAGAGAAAGCTGCATGAGAAATTGTTGACCAAAATAAAGATTCATGATATAGAAAATCTTCAGACCTGGATCAACGACCGGTTCACCAAGAGAAAACAGCGCCTGGTATCGAACTGGGAAGTATTTGAGCTCCTGGAGGAGGCAATGATCAGGGGTAGACCTGGAGTATACCTGGAGAGGGTTTCGGGGGTCAACGCCCCCGCGGCCCGGTCTGAGACCAGGCCTCATGGTGGATCAGGGTCTGATCAACCAGGCTGTTGCTGCTGGCCTCACGCAAACTGACGTACGAACCACAGCCCGGCTGGTCAGGTACTGAATTTAGGTGCCTGTCCAGTGCCTTCTTGAAGACAGACAGGGGTCTATTGGTAATCCCCCTTATGTATGCTAGGAGGCAGTTGAACAGTCTTGGGCCCCTGACACTTTTTGTGTTGTCTCTCAGTGTACTCGTGGTGCCCCTGCTTTTCATTGAGGTAATATAAAAGAGAAATGGGGTCAAATCATCTATATTTACAGACTTCGCGGATGTCGTGAAATTGAGCTCTAGAGAGGAAAAGAACTTAACATCCGTTGCAGAATGTGTGTTCGGAGGGACCTGCTTGGCACAGTGGTCCAACACTGGAAAAACGGGTGACAGTGCGAACAAGCAGAGGTGCCTGTAATGCTTTAGTGGTATTGTTAACATGATAAAAACAGTCTAGGTAAGAGTCCAGAAATGAATTCTGGATGTACGAGTGTCAAGCACGGATGTACGAGTGTCAAGCACGGATGTACGAGTGTCAAGCACGGATGTACGAGTGTCAAGCACGGATGTACGAGTATCAATCAAGCACGGATGTACGAGTGTCAAGCACAGATGTACGAGTGTCAAGCACGGATTCACAGTATCTGGAAACGTAGCAGCTGCGACTAAACACAAAACCCCCTTGAAATATTCTACGCTTATTAGCAATGACCGAAGTTTTATGGAATAATGTCTAGCTACAAGCAACGCGGCCAACGAAATCCTACCTTTCTAAGCTAAAAAGTTAAATTGGTCACAAAAATAATCTGTGTAAACACTTGCAAGACCCTGAAGGTACATCACAGACGAAGATAAATTGAAAACTGTCTAGAGTGGTGGGATGTTTAACATGGTTCTTTCTTCCTTTAAGAAATTAACTGTAATGGAGAGTTCAGAGAACCAGAAGCTTTACCTAAGGTAATGAAAAACTGGAGATCTCACTCCTAGGAAAAAAAATATCAAGTGCAAAGGGATTCAGTAATGCAAAACAATGGCATTAAACCCTAAGGGGCAATTGCAACAAAAGTAAAGGCTTAATTAAAACTATATAGAACCGGAACAGGCCGCCCTTTAAAGTTTTAATTGCAAAAATAAGGTAAGTGGCACTCCCCAGCCTGGTGCCTGAGTCAGTGGCACTCCCCAGCCTGGTGCCTGAATACTGTTTATCCAGCCAAGGAGGAAGGATAGGGATTGCCTCGTTACTGGTCTAAGGCTTTTGATCCAAGGAATTTAAACCTCCCTCCCTTTCCCCGAATCGGTTGAGAACCGGTTCGACATGTTCATTCCAAGCAGTGGATTACAGTGAATACAGTGACAGGGCTTCACTGTACCCAAGAAGTTAATTAATAAACAGCCTAAAGTGACCATGGACCTCCTAGTAGAAGCAGTAGTAGTAGTAGTAGCAGTAGTAGTAGTAGCAGCAGCAGCAGCAGTAGTAGCAGCAGTAGTAGTAGTAGTAGCAGCAGCAGCAGCAGCAGCAGCAGTGTCACTAGTAGTAGTAATAGTAGCAGTATGAGCAGCGGTATTAATAAGTGTCAATAGTACTAGTAATAGAGGAAGTAGCGGTAGTATCAGTACTAGCAGCACCAGCAGTACTAGTAGTAGTAGTATAGTTGTAGTAGTAGTAGTATAGTATAGAAGTAGCAGTAGTTTTAGCAACAAAACACAACGTCTACATCATATAAATAAATAAACCACTTGGTAACTATACCTTGGTACATTTTAATCCTTTGTTTGCAGACGTCAGAGTGTGTGTACGTAGAGAGAAAAAGTCAGGAAGAAGCATCTCTGATGGCTTACGTTAACCTCAGCCGTACGTGAACTGTAGTTCCTAGGGGGTCCCTCACGGGGCCAGGAGCAGTGACACGACCCGTGCAATAACAGATAGGTGACTGTACACACACAAATGTTCGTGTCTGTCTGTCTGTCTGTCTGTCTGTCTGTGTGTGTTCTCTCTCTCTCTCTCTCTCTCTCTCTCTCTCTCTCTCTCTCTCTCTCGTAAACAAGCTGGGACATGTTCTCCCTTATCTCAAGGAGGTTCTAAGTGTCATCATACGTACGGAGGTTCTCCCTCCACCCTCGTCCAGGTCTCTAACTGCCCCCTCCACCCTTCTCCAGGTATCTGACTGCCCCTCCACCCTCCTCCATGTATTTAAATGCCCCCTCCACCATGTCTTTAGCTACCCCGTCCTTTACCCTCCGTCAGCGTCGTTGTCACAATCCTCTTCCTTGTCAACAAGCTCCACATCTGTCAGTAAACAAGTTGTTTACACCGAATATAAAAGTTGTCCTTCTGTTATGTGCTCGCGCTTATTTGCGGTGTGTTATGTGCGATATGTGTGGGATGTAGTGTACTCTGTGACTGAAGAAATACTTCCTAACATCTCTGTGATTCATCTGAGTCTTCAACTTACAACTGCGACCCCTTATTGCTGTGTCCCATCTCTGGAACATCCTGTCTATCCACCTTGTCGATTCCTCTCAGTATTTTATATGTCGTTATCATGTCCTCCCTATCTCTCCTGTCCTCCAGTGTCGTCAGGTCGATTTCCCTTAACATTTCCTAGTAGGACATGCCCCTTAGCTCCGGGACTAGTCTCGTTGCAAACCTTTCACTTTCTCATTCTTGACGTGCTTGCCCAGGTGAGGGTTCCAAACTGGTGCTGCATACTCTAATATAGGCCTTACGTACAAGGTGTACAGAGTCCTCCATGTGTGTGTGTGCGCGCGCGCGCGCGTGTGTGCGCATGTCCACCGCCGAGCAAGGAATCCCTTTTAGCCTCTTAGTGTAAGAAAGACAGAGAATGAAAGCGAAACAGTGAAAGAGAGGCAGCCATGAAGCTGGGAGAGGAAGGGAGAGGAAGGGAGAGGG
Organism: Cherax destructor; assembly: GCA_009830355.1. NCBI lineage: Eukaryota > Metazoa > Arthropoda > Malacostraca > Decapoda > Parastacidae > Cherax > Cherax destructor. Next base: position 76,479 of record WNWK01004613.1, on the reverse strand, counting down.
AGAAAGAGAGAGAAGAGAGAGGAAGGGGGGTGGAGGGGTAAGGCTCCACATTCGCCAAAGTTAACTCACCTCTTGTTCTGTTTTTTACAGTGTCGACTTGAGTTGCTTTTGATGCTGTTTACTTCAACCTACCCAAACACCCACCGCCCACCCACCGCCCACCCACCGCCCACCCACCGCCCACCCACCGCCCACCCACCGCCCACCCACCGGCGAAAAGGAACATTCCCAGTGTATTCTAATCCCCTTCTCCCAGGCACGAGGAACTCATCCCCCCAGGCACGAGGAACTCATCCCCCAGGCACGAGGAACTCATCCCCCAGGCACGAGGAACTCATCCCCCAGGCACGAAGGGAACTCATCCCCCAGGCACGAGGAACTCATCCCCCAGGCACAAGGAACTCATCCCCCAGGCACGAGGAACTCATCCCCAGGCACGAGGAACTCATCCCCAGGCACGAGGAACTCATCCCCTAGGCACGAGGAACTCATCCCCCAGGCACGAGGAACTCATCCCCCAGGCACGAGGAACTCATCCCCCAGGCACGAGGAACTCATCCCCCAGGCACGAGGAACTCATCCCCAGGCACGAGGAACTCATCCCCCAGGCACGAGGAACTCATCCCCCAGGCACGAGGAACTCATCCCCCAGGCACGAGGAACTCATCCCCCAGGCACGAGGAACTCATCCCCCAGGCACGAGGAACTCATCCCCCAGGCACAAGGAACTCATCCCCCAGGCACGAGGAACTCATCCCCCAGGCACGAGGAACTCATCCCCCAGGCAGAGGAACTCATCTCCCAGGCACGAGGAACTCATCCCCCAGGCACGAGGAACTCATCCCCCAGGCACGAGGAACTCATCCCCTCAGGCACGAGGAACTCATCCCCCAGGCAGGAGGAACTCATCTCCCAGGCACGAGGAACTCATCCCCCAGGCACGAGGAACTCATCCCCCAGGCACGAGGAACTCATCCCCCCAGGCACGAGGAACTCATCCCCCCAGGCACGAGGAACTCATCCCCCCAGGCACGAGGAACTCATCCCCCAGGCACGAGGAATTACTACGATCTAAAATATTTACGATCCAAAGCATAAAAAAAAATTGACTACTCTTTTAAAAATTGCTGGAAATATTTTCCAAGCCTAAAAAAAAAAGACAACGAATCATATTCAACTATTAATATGATGGTTCTTCCGTATCACGAAAAATTCGTTTATATAAATTCTCTACTTATCTTCCAAATCAAAGTTGTATTTAAAAATCTTGGTATCACAAAAATGTAACTAATTAAGAATTTCTGCACAATTCACTGTACAAAATGCAATAAATTTTATTTTGATAAAATTGCAAAAAGTCTTAGTTTAAGACAGAAGAATAATAAATATAACTTTAGAAATGGGCAAGAGTCTAATGCTCGGCTTAGCCACGAGAGAAGATTCTTAACCTTTCAATTGATTTCCAAAAAATAAAAGCTGAGAAAGTTGTGACAAGGAAATCATTGATCGAAAGAAATATGATAGAAACTTACTTTTATAAAAAAATAATAATACCGATCACAATTTGAATACAAATCCAGGATTATATAGACTCGTATTTCGTACTTTACATAAAATTTGTGACGGTCAGATGCTACGCTGGGGAATTACCCTTCCACTCATGTCATTCTTTTACCCGATATCTGACCAGACATGTCACTTTTGCCTGACGTGTGACATGACTAAAAATTTCATAATAAAAGTTCAATAGGAACGTTCAGTGAGTCATCAATCAACCCACTATATGAGAAGTCATGTCTGTTACACAAGACTTCTGTAATTTTATTACTTATGCATACACAAGTGTATATGTGTAAATGTATAAATGCTCATGCGTGCATAAATGTATATACATGTAAAAGAGAAATTCTCATCAATGTTCACATGCAACTCATAACAGAGTAGCAGCACACTACTAAAGTGATGTATTATTTCTGTCTCCCATGTCTGATTTCTATTGCTGTCTCTCGGAGGATGCCTCTCAGTGTACCACTGTCTATCGGAGGATGCCTCTCAGTGTACCACTGTCTCTCGGAGGATGCCTCTCAGTGTACCACTGTCTCTCGGAAGATGCCTCTCAGTGTACCACTGTGTCTCGGAGGATGCCTCTCAGTGTACCACTGTCTCTCGGAGGATGCCTCTCAGTGTACCACTGTCTCTCGGAGGATGCCTCTCAGTGTACCACTGTCTCTCGGAGGATGCCTCTCAGTGTACCACTGTCTCTCGGAGGATGCCTCTCAGTGTACCACTGTCTCTCGGAGGATGCCTCTCAGTGTACCACTGTCTCTCGGAAGATGCCTATCAGTGTACCACTGTGTCTCGGAGGATGCCTCTCAGTGTACCACTGCCTCTCGGAGGATGCCTCTCAGTGTACCACTGTCTCTCGGAGGATGCCTCTCAGTGTACCACTGTCTCTCGGAGGATGCCTCTCTGTGTACCACTGTCTCTCGGAAGATGCCTCTGAGGCCAGCGTCCCGGTGGATGCCTCTCAGTGATGCCAGCGTCTCGGAGGATTCATAATTCTAACTAATTTCACATACAAAGTCTGTTGGAGACTTAACTATATGGCATGATAAGAACACTGATATTCCCAGCTGTATTATACCGTTTGTGCGACGTACGTGTGGTAAGCGGAACTCTTTAAGGAAGACTTAATGTGTTGCATGACCCTACCAACCAATACAACGGGATCAGATATGCTGAATGTTGCGTGATTGTGTAGCTGGAAAAACAAATTGGACTGGATTGGTTGTAAAGAATTGCAAGTGATGGTGCAGAAAAAATAACTGGAAGAAATGGTGAGGTTCAGTGTGGTGCTAAGTTATAAAGGCACCAGTTGAGGTCTGGGTCATGAAGAAAATAAAAGTTTGGGAACCACTGTTTTAAACGATAGTTAGAGGCCTAGTGATCTTCATCTAGAAAAGGCTCAACTCTCAGCTTTCTAGGAAGGAGGCTGCTTTCACAGAAGGCCTCTGATTTTAATGACAATATTCGTAAACGCTCTATATGAAACAAGGATCCTCTTTAAATCTGGAAAACACCAATGACAACTGATGCAAAAGATGAACTTACCTTATTGGTCGAGTGCTAACTGTCCCACAATGAGCTGGTATCTTTCACTTACCTGCAAAGTAAACAATAATATCAATAAAAGTGTCTCAGCCACAGGTATACCCCTTGAGCCTATACCTGCATTATTATTATAATCAAATAGAAGCGCTAAACCAACCTATACCTGCAGTAATCCCCAGTTATGCAATTAAGCTTACACAAATGTACAGTAATTTAGAGATTAAGAAATATTTTTTTATGTATTCTTCTGTATTCTTTGCATTCCGTTATACTTTTTTTATTATTAACACATCGGCCGATTCCCACCAAGGCAGGGTGGCCCGAAAAAGAAAAACTTTCATCATCATTCACTCCATCACTGTCTTGCCAGAAGGGTGCTTTACACTACAGTTATACGTATTGCATTATATTTCATTCTGTTGCATTCTATTGTAAGGTAAATCCCAGTTATACCTTTCATCTGCTCTTCCTGCAAGTATTCTCAACATTTAATTCAATAATTTTGCATTAAATAAGTATTTGGGTTATGGCAGCTAAATAATTTTCACAATGCAGCGAAACTATGATGATCAGTTTCTATCCACTGTCTAAATAAAATGAAACTCGCCTTCCCATGATGGTACATTTCGAGCGGATGACTGGCGTAGTTGTCTGGGGTAAAGGTGATATTGCGACCCAGGTGATATTGCGACCCAGGTGATATTGCAATCCAGGTGATATTGCGATCCAGGTGATATTGCGATCCAGGTGATATTGCGACCCAGGTGATATTGCGACTCAGGTGGTATTGCGACCCAGGTGGTATTGCGACCCAGGTGATATTGCGATCCAGGTGATATTGCGATCCAGGTGATATTGCGATCCAGGTGATATTGCGATCCAGGTGATATTGCGATCCAGGTGATATTGCGATCCAGGTGGTATAGCGGCCATGGTGGTATAGGGGCCCAGGTGGTATAGCGGCCCAGGTGGTATAGCGGCCCAGGTGGTATAGCGGCCTAAGTGGTATAACGACCCAGGTAGTATTGCGACCCAGGTGGTATCGCGACCCAGGTGGTATCGCGACCCAGGTGGTATCGCGACCCAGGTGGTATCGCGACCCAGGTGGTATCGCGACCCAGGTGGTATTGCGACCCAGGTGGTATTGCGACCCAGGTGCATCAATATTTCTCGGTCATCAACACTAATAACGACTTCATTAAACACTCATGCGCACGCATGTTCTCTTCCTAGACATTAACATTTGCAATTAACATTTCGATATCAATATATGAGAGAGAGAGAGAAAAAAAAAAGGAGATTCGTAGCACTTGTCGCACTAACACTTCCCCCACATCAACACTGGTTCGTCTCAGCAGCACCTTAACAGTACACTTAACTAGGCATGGTGTATATCAAGTGTCGACACAAGCTTTGTTCAGTATTTAGAAATTCTAAGCTATTCTTGGTATTGGTTGGTTTATTAGGTTTAAAACCTATCGACTAAGGCTGCATGTCACTCGTACATCACTACAACCACTCAGGATTACGTTAATCACTATAATGTGAATTCGCTTAAACTTTGTGTAAGTGCACAGAGACACCGTATATATAATACAGTGATAGACACCCCCCCTCGGTGTATATAACGTTGATCGGTAATGTAGATTAATGGGGATCACGTGATGGCCCAGCTACTGTGCATGGCCCACTACACACACTGTGACGTGTAAAGTTCCATTTCTCATCTCCGAAACCGTTCATGAACAGCTGCTCCTTATTGAGCTTTTTTTTTTTTCTCTTCCCCTCTCTCTCTCTCTCTCTCTCTCTCTCTCTCTCTCTCTCTCTCTCGTCACTGAGTATTAGAATAACCCCGCTGAGGTCCTATTTAGGATTCACCTGCATATGCAGCATCGCTTCATTACAACCCGCTACATGTAGCATGCCTGATGAGTCTGTTTTAGTGACGATTAATATGCTCAGTGAGCTAATGATTCGAAGCCTTCCAGTGGAAACCTGTGGTTCTGGCGCTGCACCTGCAATAGACGCTTATAAAGTTAATTTCGCAGTTATGCCGTGGATAAATTTTCAATTTCTTGTGCTTAATTGTTCGCCAATAAACAAACGCTCATCAAGGTTACGTGTATATGAGAGGGCAAAACTACAACAAACACGTTATTGGTGTGTGGCAGAAAGACTACAACAAACACGTTATTGATGTGTGGCAGAAAGACTACAACAAACAGGTTATTGATGTGTCGCAGAAAGACTACAACAAAAACGTTATTGATGTGTGGCAGAAAGACTACAACAAACAGGTTATTGATGTGTGTCAGAAAGACTACAACAAACACGTTATTGATGTGTGGCAGAAAGACTACAACAAACACGTTATTGATGTGTGGCAGAAAGACTATAACAAACACGTTATTGATGTGTGGCAGAAAGACTACAACAAACACGTTATTAGTGTGTGGCAGAAAGACTACAACAAACACGTTATTGATGTGTGGCAGAAAGACTACAACAAACACGTTATTGATGTGTGGCAGAAAGACTACAACAAACACGTTATTGATGTGTGGCAGAAAGACTACAACAAACACGTTATTGATGTGTGGCAGAAAGACTATAACAAACACGTTATTGATGTGTGGCAGAAAGACTATAACAAACACGTTATTGATGTGTGGCAGAAAGACTACAACAAACACGTTATTAGTGTGTGGCAGAAAGACTACAACAAACACGTTATTGATGTGTGGCAGAAAGACTACAACAAACACGTTATTGATGTGTGGCAGAAAGACTACAACAAACACGTTATTGATGTGTGGTAGACCATGAGTGTTTTGTTTATATTTAGCAAAATTGCGTACACATCAGCAGTGTGCTGCTACCCTCTTTTATAAGACAGTCACACATTGGGAACAAAAGCTAACTATGTTTCCTTGTCATATTCCACCACCACAGAGGAAATCTCTCAGCCTGACCTGGGAGACTTAAGTAGGAAAATGAGGATATTGTCAAGAATGAAATGTGCCGTGGTAAATGGGTGACAGAGGGACACCTGTCCACCCTTCACTTTTTTTTAAGTTAAAAGTTTTGTATTCAAAATGCTAGCAATAAATACATACTACAACTGATGCCTTAACTTCATCAATTCAAAGAAATAAATTGCCATAGTGGTTCTTTCACGCCTGAATTTCAGTGACGATCATACGGTATGACTGTTGAATCTCAAGATCACGAACTTTGATGAACTCCCAGTCGTGAGTTTAAACGAAAGAAAGTGGTTTTTAAAGCAAAGGACAATATATATATATATATATATATATATATATATATATATATATATATATATATATATATATATATATATATATATATATATATATATATTTACTTATGAAGATATAAATTATCATTATTACTATAAAAAACAAGCACTGTACCCATATGGGTTACTCACCAATTAATAAAAGTCATAAAGCCCCTGGTGAATGGGAGGGAATTAGGTTTGATCCAAAGCATGGGAGAATAACTCCAATTCCTTCCACCTGAAAACCTTCACCAGCATTAAAGCGTCTTGGAAGTGGTTTATAACTCATAATAATAATAATAATAATAATAATAATAATAATAATAATAATAATAATAATATTAATGATAATAATAATAATAATAATAATAATAATAATAATAATAATAATAATAATAATAATATTAATGATAATAATAATAATAATAATAATGATAATAATAAATAATAATAATAATAATAATAATAATAATAATAATAATAATAATATCTACATTGTTTCCTCTTGCTCCTCTTATTTTCCTTCTTTTCATTTATTGTTCCACTGTTTCTCTTCTTGTTCCTCTTTTTCGTTCATGTTTGCTCATTGTTATGCTTTCCACCGCTTGGTTTTTTTTTTTTATTGTTCCAGTGTTCTTACTTTTGTTCATCTCTTTCTTTTTCTCGGTTATAGTTCCACTTGTTCTCTTCTTGTTCATCTCTTTTTTTATAGTTATTGTTCCACTTGGTCATCTCTTCTTCTTTTTTATAGTTATTGTTCCACTTGGTCATCTCTTTTTCTTTTTTATAGTTATTGTTCCAATTGTTCATCTCTTCTTTTTTTATAGTTATTGTTCCACTTGTTCATCGCTTCTTCTATTTGATAGTTATTGTTTCACTTGTTCATCTCTTCATCTTTTTTATAGTTATTGTTCCACTTGTTCATCGCTTCTTCTATTTGATAGTTATTGTTTCACTTGTTCATCTCTTCATCTTTTTTATAGTTATTGTTCCACTTGTTCATCTCTTTTTCATTTGATAGTTATTGTTCCACTCGTTCGACACGAGGAGTGGTGGAGGCTTGATCCTCCGTCCATTACTCAGTCAGCCGGACTAAGGCGAGTTTATCTTACTGTTCCATTAATTCTTCTCTTGTCCATCTCTTCTTCCTTCCTTGCTTAGTTAATGTTCCATTGGTTTCCCCTCTTGTATCTCTCAACTTCAGAGTCTTTAAATACAGAAAAACAAAATAATGTGGAAGAAAAGATGTACAAATGGAACACTATAAAAAAGAAGAGATGAACAAGTGGAACAGTAATTATGAAAATAATTACTGTTCCACTTGTTCATCTCTTCTTTTTTATAGTGTTCCATTTGTACATCTTTTCTTCTTTTTTATAGTTATTGTTCCACTTGTTCATATCTTCTTCTATTTGATAGTTATTGTTCCACTTGTTCATCTCTTCTATTTTATAGTTATTGTTCCACTTGTTCATCTTTTTTTTCTTTTTTATAGTTATTGTTCCACTTGTTCTCTTCTTGTTCATCTCTTCTTCCTTTACTAAGTTATTGTACCATTATCTCTCCTCTCGTTTAAAGCTCCTGTATTTAGACCGTTTTTCTAAAATTCGATAAAAAACAATTGATGATTTAAAAACCAAATGGTGGACGTATAGACGAGAGAGAATTGGTAGGATTGTGGATAGATGGTAAGAGGAGAGAATAGGAAGGATTGTGGATAATGCCTTTACTCGGCATTGAATAGTACGTAAGGAAAAAAAAAGAGGGGGCTTTTATAGTACATGCTATTTAATTTTTGAAGTACTTTTTTTAATTGTATCATCCCCACCAAAAAAATGGTCTTGTATGGGATAATTTTTTAATAGAAGTAACAGTGTTGTTCCATTGTTCATTTATGGTTCTTCTCAGCTTCCCCCCTTTTTTCGTATTTTTTCCCCTTTTGTTCATTTCATTTTCCTGCTTTTCGTTTATTGTTCCATTGTTTCTCCTCTTTATCTTCTCTTCTTCTTTTTTATATATTTATTGTTTCGTCATTTCTCCTCGTGTTCTTTTTTTTTTTTACTTCACGTTTATTGTACTATCATTCCTCCTTTTGTTTAACTATTTGATCCATTGGTTTTTCTGTTTTTCATTTCTTACCTCTCATCTCTTCTTCTTATGTAAAGCGTTAAACCCGTGAGGGCCGTTCGACACGAGGAGTGGTGGAGGCTTGATCCTCCGTCCATTACTCAGTCAGCCGGACTAAGGAGAGTTTATCTTACTGTTCCATTAATTCTTCTCTTGTCCATCTCTTCTTCCTTCCTTGCTTAGTTAATGTTCCATTGGTTCCCCTCTTGTATCTCTCAACTTCAGATTCTTTAAATACAGAAAAACAAAATAATGCGTTATAATTATATAGAACTTTGTTTCGTGGCGTTGTTGTTGGGTGAGTGTTGGTGGGTGTGGGTGAGGCAGGAGGTCAGGTTACTCAGCAAGAGGACCTGCCTGCTGGAGGAGCACCTCAGCCTTCATCATGAAGACCTGTACAGAGTCAGGGGCTTCCTTCACGACTCTCCCCTCGTAGGTCGTCTGGTCGCTCCTCCTCCCAGTCTTGACCTCTCACGCCAGACCTCGAGCTTCGAGGGTGTGCCTTTCCTAGGCGTCTTCGTGACGTACTGTCTACAGCTGCGGCAGGTCGCCTATCTGGAGAAGCTGCTGGCTAGCAGCAGGATGCAGCAGCAGAGTAAGACAAGTGAAACGGGGTCCTCGTACACTGTCCTTATCGGAGTATGTGTCCTTGTGGGCTCTGTAGCAATGATACGTTTCTTGGGTCTTACTCAGAAGATGGTGTCCCAGGTACTGGCAAGCACCTGGGAGAGAGTCACCCACCGGGTGACGCTCGTAGCAGTGGCCATTAGGAAAGCCTTCGGTTCCGTCAGCTCAAGCGGCGAATTGTCGCTGCAGGAAAAGGTGTTGGATCTCGCAGAGGAGGGTTTTATAATGAAGTGGAAGGGAGAGTTCATCAGCGGCTCCGTCTTCTTGGGCAGAGGGGCCTATGCTGACGTGTACACAGCTAACGAGACAGCTTTCCCCAGTCACCCTCCACTCTGCGTTAAAAAGTTCAAGGAAAAGGATCAGTGGACACTGGAGCACGCGTGTGACGAGGCACAGAAGCTCCTGCAGGTGAGCTCGGTGACTGGGGTACCTCATTTAGTGGGTATGTGTGCACATCCTCCGGCAATAATAATGACCAAACACGGTAGCGAGACCCTCAGTCACTACCTGTCTCACGTCATTAAGTGCCCTGGTGATGTTTTTATCCTCAGAATCCTTCGTCAGCTTTGCATTATCTTAGATGACATTCATCGGCTGAGCCTAATCCACAATGATGTAAAACAAGATAATGTCAGCGTCGAGGTTAAATCGGACGATATTGTAGTAACTCTGCTCGACTTTGGCTTTCTGACGCCTATAGGTCATATCCATGATCATGTCCTCAACCTCTTCAATCCCAAGGGAAACCCCAAACTTCGAGCTAAGAACGAGGAGCTGAGGCAGCAGAATTTCCCCTGGTACGCTCCTGAGCTCTTTCTGGACAATATCGCCTCCCCTGCCTCGGATACCTACTCCTTAATTAGACTTGCCAAAATCTGTCTAAGTATCATAAGAGTACCACCCCCTGGTATCACGACGTGGATCAACAAGGGGATGGATCCCAATCCAGAAGTGAGGCCAACCCTCTCAATGTTCGGTAATTATCTCAGCGAAGAAATTGGGAGACGCCTTGACCGTCCCTGAGGGTAATGGGTTGTCTCAGCTAGCTCGTGGCCCGTCTCTTGGTGGACTTAGTGTGTTCATCTCTAGCACCTGACCCCACCCCGTCCTCTCTTTAATGGACTATGAATAATGTTGGTAGAATTGCCGACAATGTTTTAAGTAAAAGGACAACTAATGTGACATTTCATTGTAACAACGTTGTTTCCCTCTCCAGGAGCTTCGTCAAGCGACTTGTAATAATGTTGGTAGAATTGCCCGCTTGACATATTGTTGGTAGAATTGCCGACAATGTGTCAAGCCGGCTTGACAAAGCTCCAGGAGAGGAAACGTTGCACTTGTGTTCAATTTACCTAACCTGATGGACTTAGTGTATCCATCTTTGGCAACTGACTCCGGGACCTCCTCAAGGAAGGTTCCTTGATGCTGGTTGTGAGGGGCTTTTGATCTAATTGTATTTGTGCTCCAGTTCCTTGAATTAAACCTGAATACCTTCCACATCCAACCTCCCACAGGTGCTGTACAATCCTACGGGTTTATCGTCTTCCCTCTTGATTAAAGGATTCACCACAGGAGTTAGAATGCTTTAATCAATAAAATACGAATTAAAGGCAAACTCTTAGGGCATACACTTCTCTCGGTGTGTGTCTTTCCTGTACATATTCTTTATTTTTAGCAAAAGTAAGGCCTGCTTTATCAACTTTAAATATTATTTAGGTCAACAGTAAAAAAATAATTTGGGTGGTAAATTTGTAGTTGTGTGAAACTAAACTTTATTTTTCTCTTGCAGTTCTTCACTTCATAAAATGCTATTGCATTGGTTATTGAAGCTTTTATTGTCTTTTTTTTTTTACTGAGTTTAGCTCTTGACAGAAATGCATAATTCTTTGGTGGTGTTTTTATTGCTAATGTTGACAGATTTATTGTGGTGAGGTTAAATTTGACCTGCTGCCTTATTTTTTATTTTTTATTTTGGCTTATTCAGTTTAATTTTGATTTTAGGATTGACAAAAATTTTGTGTTTGCTTTTATTAGGAAATAAGGATGTCTATATTATGCCTTACGATTAAGTGATCAAGTGATTTTTGTATTACCTGTTCGAAAAGTTATAACCAGTTTTATTTCTTTTAATGTTTTTCTATGCGTAATATATATATATATATATATATATATATATATATATATATATATATATATATATATATATATATATATATATATATATATATATATATATAGATAGTAGGCTTGTAGACAGTAACCACTCAGGAGGTACTACCGTCCTGCCAAGTGAGTGTGAAGCGGAATCCTGTAATGTTTTACATGATGGTAGGATTGCTGGTGTCTTTTTTCTGTCTCATAAACATGCAAGATTTCAGGTACGTCTTGCTACTTCTACTTACACTTAGGTCACACTACGCAAACATGTACATATTTATGTATACACACTCATCTGAGTTTTCTCTGATTTTATCTTAATAGTTCTTGTTCTTATTACGTTTCCTTTCATTTCCATGGGGAAGTGAAATAAGAATCTCTTCCGCGTAAGCCATGCGTGTTGTAAAAGTTAATTAAAATGCCAGGAGCAATAGGCTAGTAACCCCTTTTGCATTAGCCAGCCCAATGTGGGGGAGCCATTGCTGACTTGTCTAGGACTTTAAACTGATAGATTATAGAGGTGTGAGTGTGTGTTGGAAATAATCAAACTGAAGTACAAGGGTTGAAAACAAGATATTACCAGGATACCTCAGGTATGTTTAATAGACAATAGTCAAAATAAAATTGCTAGTAAAGGCAAAGCATTTGATCAACAAACAAAGAGAGATAGTAGAGGGCAACGAGTGACTAACTCCTTTAAGGTAGGAGTCTAAGAAACAAGATAGATGAACTACGATTAATTGCATGTGCAGATAATATATATATTATTGCTCTAACAGAGACCTGGTTCAACCTGAAAGATAGAGAAAGGCCTTCTGAATGCCACATACAAGGCTATAAAATATTCCACACTGATAGGGTGAACAGGAAGGGTGGTGGAGTGGCGATGTATGTCAGAGATAATTTTAAATGTTGTGTTAGACAAGATACAAGATTAGAAGCATCGGACACAGAATTTGTTTGGCTACAGTTTCTCGAGGGTCGTGACAAATTAATTTTAGGTGTTATTCATAGGTTCCCCAATCTTGATAGGGAGTGCAGTAAGCTGCTATGGGACGAAATTCATAAGGCGTCTAGATATGAAAATATCGTATTAATGGGAGAGTTTAACTTTAGACAAATTGATTGGAACAATGTGACAGGAAATCTTGAGTCTAGTGACTTTCTTGATACGATTCAGGATTGCTTTTTAAAACGGTTTGTGACAGAACCAACTAGAGGAAACAACCTGCTTGACTTGGTTCTTGCTAACAAAGAATCACTAATTAATAGTCTTGAGGTTAATGATGAGCTTGGGGAAAGCGATCACAAATCACTTAGTTTCAATATATCATGGAATTACCCAAATAACTGCAATCAAGTCTCTGTCACAGACTTCTGCTTGACCAATTTCATGGTCAAGCCCTCATGACTCACGTCTCTCGTCCGTTCCATGAAGCAATCTAAGCCCCGCCGCCCTCCGCCCTCTTGCTCCTCGTCGTCCCCACGAAGGATATGTTCAGCTCAGCTTTATTTCTCTCCCTTATTACACATCACAACAGTATTCAATACAAGAAGTTAAACGTAAAACTAAATAATTCACACTATATATACAGGACGCTTAGCTCGACCTTTAAGCCAGTGTTCCGACTCTTCCTGGAGAGCTGCAACACAAGACACCGACCGACAAAATACAAGAAACAAGTACAGGCAGGTCCCGTTTTACAGCGCTTCAGTTTACGACGTTTCGCATATGCAGCAGTTTTTTAAATATATTCATTCTTCATTTATTTAGACTTTTTACAATAAATATATTCACCACTCACTATAAGCTAAGGACAAAAATAATTTAAGGTAGGTAATGTGTGTACTGTATATGCATTTTTTAGTCCTAGTTATATTGCTCACTTAATAAACATCTTATAAGGCAGTGTCAATTAACAGTGATTTTCGCTTTACAGCAGAAGCCTGGAACCTCACCTTCTGTATAAGCTGGTCCTCCTTGCACTTCTTTGACATACCACGTATTCGACTCCAGTTATCTCGGAACTCCATACGAATAAAGTGCCTTAATATTTGGAACTCCCGGAGAACGTAAAATTGGTCACTATCCGCCACCTGCTTCAAAAATATCGTTAAAAAGCACCTGTTAAATCTACCCTAAATTATGCAATTGTAAATTATGTCAAAGCCCAATTAATCAACAGCAACCTTGTTTATAAATATCAATTAACATTCATACTGTTCTCACTATTACCAATATATTTCAACATGTGTAATAACCACTACAAATATTACACCACATTATTACCAACAACAACAAAATCCCAAAAATGTCATAAATCGGGAATGAAACGTATTTAATGTCAACGATTGCAAACTATAGCATTCTAATAATTCAGCCTAACTAAATAATTGTCCAGTAGTTATAAGCTAATTTGAAGGCTGCCCCTAATTGCTCTGTATAACTATATCAATTGTGTACTGTAATTATTTTTTTTTTTTAGAAATGAAGATTATTATTATCATTAGGGTTATCCCATCCCCATCCACCCATCCCCACCTTACCACCTTACCCCTCCCCACTCATTCTCACCCCATCTGCCTTCTATTCCCACAGTTCCCACTCACTCCCACCTTCTCTCTGTCACCCCTCCCGAACCAATCCCCATCCCCCATCCCCCGTCCCATGATACAAGAGGATGCTATATAAAGTTGGCAAGCAAAATGCATCTTCCAGGTTGTTCCAAAATGATAAGAATTTTGGTTTACGTGGCTTAATCTCAAGTGGGAGGAGGAGGAGGAGAAGGAGAGGAGGAGGAGGAGGAGAGGAGGAGGAGTAAGAGGAGAGGAGGATGAGGAGTAAGAGGAGGAGAGGAGGAGGATATCTAAACATATGTGTCATCTGGCAGTCGGGAGAAAATATTCTTAGTTCAAAGGTTCTTCTTTAAACTAAACAAGAACTTTTGAACTGCTAACTACGGGGTGAAAAATATTTTCCATTTCAAATGATTCGGTCAAAATTTCACCACAAAGCAAAAAAAAGAATTTGCCTAAATAGATGACCCAACAATTGTAATAAATGTTTTACAGAGTGTTGTATTAAAGTGGCCTGGGAGATGAACCTTGATCGTCACCACTGGGGTGGAGAATCTTAGTGCTTGTAGTTTTGCAAGGCCACAGTGCAACTCCCGGTAAGAGGCAACTATAGCGTTCATTGCAACACATCGCCTGAGGTGCGGGTCAATAGAATTACTTCACCAGCAAATGCATGTCTGGCAAATCTAAGATTATCTTTCAGGAACCTTAACAAGGAGCCAGTCACCACTCTAAATACGGCATATCTTGGGCCCATCTTATACTGGTGCAGCATACTCCAAGATGGGCCCATGTTTTGGACAAAACATGGTTGAGGGGAAAGGCGGTCCCATTATTATAATGTGCCATGGTGGCACTCTACCCATTTGAGGTGGAAGCCTAGTCCTGAGCCCTCTTGGGGTGGGGCTGTTGCATGCAAAGAGTATGTAACCTTTATTCGGAGCATGTTAAACACACCCACATAGGCTTCCCCTCCAACCAGCGAACCATCGTTAAGGGTTTGGTGATGGGGCCCCATCATCAAATCAACGACTCGGTTCAGCCAATTAAAATGCGAGTTTAACAATGACAAAGGTGACGTGGTTACCACTCACGGTTTGTCATTGGAATTCCTGCATAGAGCTGGTTGTGGAAAGTTGTCTGTCTTTTGGCTGCTGCTTAGCCTAGACAACTGTGGTGTGCACTAAACACTACTCCTTTGTATATAGTGTACATATGTGTAAATAACACTTTGTTATACTTGGTGAAGGAAAAGACAAAAGTCTTATATAATCACAATTACTTGGTGAAGGAAAAAACAAAAGTCTGGAATAAATCTAACTGATTTTTTTAAGGAAATACAATTTCAATACATCTTCTACTGTGTTTCTTTGCTCCAAGCTCCCTTTACACTCAGGTTAACAGGCCATTGAACCTGAGGTTGTAATACACTACAATGGATCAGCGAATACCTGTCAGGAAGACAGCAGCGAGTCATGGTACGTGGCGAGGTGTCAGAGTGGGCGCCGGTGACGAGTGAGGTTCCCTAGGGATCAGTCCTGGGACCAGTGCTGTTTCTGGTATTTGTGAACGACATAACGGAAGGAATAGACTCCGAAGTGTCTCTGTTTGCAGATGATGTGAAGTTGATGAGAAGAATTCAATCGGACGAGGACCAAGCAGAACTACAAAGGGATCTGGACAGGCTGCAAGCCTGGTCCAGCAATTGGCTTCTGGAGTTCAACCCCACCAAGTGCAAAGTCATGAAGATTGGGGAAGGGCAAAGAAGACCGCAGACGGAGTACAGTTTAGGGGGCCAGAGACTACAAATCTCAATCAAGGAAAAAGATCTTAGGGTGAGTATAACACCCGGCACATCTCCTGAGGCGCACATCAACCAAATAACTGCTGCAGCATATGGGCGCCTAGCAAACCTAAGAACAGCAGTCCGACATCTTAATAAAGAATCGTTCAGGACCCTGTACACTGTGTACGTTAGGCCCATACTAGAGTATGCAGCACCAGTTTGGAACCCACATCTAGCCAAGCACGTAAAGAAGCTAGAGAAAGTGCAAAGGTTTGCAACAAGACTAGTCCCGGAGCTAAGGGGTATGTCCTACGAGGAGAGGTTAAGGGAAATCGACCTGACGACACTGGAGGACAGGAGAGATAGGGGGGACATGATAACGACATATAAGATACTGAGAGGAATTGACAAGGTGGACAGAGACAGAATGTTCCAGAGATAGGACACAGCAACAAGGGGACACAGATGGAAGTTGAAGACTCAGATGAATCACAGGGATGTTAGGAAGTATTTCTTCAGTCACAGAGTGGTCGGGAAGTGGAATAGTTTGGGAAGCGATGTAGTGGAGGCAAGTTCCATACATAGCTTTAAGAAGAGGTATGATAAAGCTCATGGCGCAGGGAGAGTGACCCAGTAGCGGCGAGTGAAGAGGCGGGGTCAGGAGCTATGACTCGACCCCTGCAACCACAACTAGGTGAGTACAACTAGGTGAATACACACACACACCTACTTGACTGTGATTGCAATTAACATCTGAAGCTATATATAATAGGTGATAATTGAGCAGACATAGGTTGCACATCTGTCACGTGACTCCCAAGTTAATAATGAATTATTACAGGTGTTATTAGTGGGTATTTGATACTTGGTGTACATTACTGCTGTCCAACTGACAGGCGGAGAGACAGTCAGACAGAGGTAGGTAGAAAGTGAGATGTGGACACCAATGTGTATGTACATATGTTGACAGGGAGGTGGAGATAGAGAGACACTACATATACAGAGAGAGAGAGAGAGAGAGAGAGAGAGAGAAAGAGAGAACAGAAGGACCATTGGTGACAGGATTGCGACATACAAAATACTGAGAGAAATAAACATAGAGTGGGCAGGTAGAGTCTGAGAGGCTGGTATCCGGTACACAAGGACACAGCTGAAAGTGGTCAGGAAGTGGAACAACTTAGGCAGCGAAGTAGCAGAGGCAGGACCCTTACATTGTTTCAAGGAGAGGCATGACATGACAGCCAGGAGAGAGAGAGACAGAGATAGAGAGAGAAAGAGAGAGAGAGAGACAGTGAACCCAGTAACGGCCAGCAGAGAGACGGGGTCCAGGAGGAGAGACTCGACCCCTGCAACCAACAATAGGTTAGTAGGTTAGTACAAAGAGATGAGTACACACACACACAACTAACACACACACACACAACTAACACACACACACACAACTAACACACACACAACTAACACACACACACACACACACACACACAACACACACACACACACACACACACACACACACACACACACACACACGCACGCACATGCACAAAAATCATCAACCTAACAGGAAAGTACAAACAAGATATTATATTTGAAAGCCTCCACACAAAATATTGATGGACAGCCAGTGTATTTTTGCATAAAACTCATGATTTACTCAGTGATGATACCTCTCCAACACGGGCGACATACACGGCTGTTATACACTGGCGAAATATACTGGCGATATACACTGGTGATATACTTTATGGATATATTCCGCCAGAGGGAGAAGAGGATATTTCAACATATGAGAGTCAGACACACAGAGGAGCTGTGACTCGACCCCTGCAACCACAAATAGGTAAACACACACACATATACACACACAAATACACACACATACAGCCAAAGCCTCCCAAACTACATAGATGGTAGTCATATATTATCCAAGAAAACACTTTTCTCCCCCAAAAAAAGCAGTTACCAGTCGCTAATCACCTGACACTAACCTGTATTACCCTCATCCATCACCTCTGATGACCACTTCCCTTCCCTAATACCTACAGGTCATGCCATTCTACACAAATAATTATGATATTACCTCCTACTCACTCTTTTTTTCCCCTACTACCAAAAACAAAAGCATACCATATCACCAATGCATGGTATGCATTGGTGTTCCTCCCCATGAAACACTACCCCCATGTTCAGAACACACCTTTCTTACGTGTCAGCTTCCTCAGCTGTTGGCCACTTTGCTGCAACACTATTGAAGTCTCCCAGCTGAGGCTGACACGTTGCGCCACCACGCAATGGAATATGACAAATATGACAAACGAGGAAAATATAGTTTGCTTTTGTTCCCACTGTGTGTATGTAATACTGAATAGGTTGGCAGTTCACTTTTCATGTATCCAATTTTGCTAATTGAGAAAAACTTGTATATTATCCCCAGTGGATAGCCACCCTTCCCGAAATCGATAACACACACACACACACACACACACACAACTCACAAACTATAGATAAGTGTAACAGAAGCTTCGCCAAAGCTAAATGCCATCACGAGAAGCAAGCTAACTCTTGTGAAACCAGATGCAATATTTCCCGGTTGACAGATTACGAGCAGGTGGGAGGAAAGGACAAGGCTGAAGTGGAGCAGAATTTCTGACCACCTTGGTAATAAACACCGAAGAATCGTCTTAGAAAGAAACTTTAAGCAAACACTAGAAAGTGGCCAAGATCCCAGGGACGACACGCTTTCTAATAAATATGTCTTAGGGCTTGCCCACGTGTCTCTCTAAAGTATTCCTGATCATCAGACATCAGCGCAAGCCAAACAAAATCCAGAAACATAAAGAAATAAAGAGATCTCAATCCAGAAGTGCCGGATACCTAGTCAGAAAAGCCAGAAATTATTATTTTGGAGTAAAGAAAAAATAGCTGTGAAACAATTTTAGATTGAATTTGAATCCACGGAAAGAGACAGACTGAGACCGTCATCGTATCCAGACTTGTGGGAAATTGACAGCAAGTCAAGAACCAGATAATACTGACAACAGAAAGAGAAAATAACTCACAGGGAATGATAGGAAGTTATGCAACGACTTCTAAAGACTTCACAGATATAGAAGAGAACAAGCCAGTACCAGATATAGAAGAGAACAAGTCAGTACCAGATATAGAAGAGGACAAGCCAGCACCAGATATAGAAGAGAACAAGCCAGCACCAGATATAGAAGAGAACAAGCCAGCACCAGATATAGAAGAGAACAAGTCAGCACCAGATATAGAAGAGAACAAGCCAGCACCAGATATAGAAGAGAACAAGCCAGCACCAGATATAGAAGAGAACAAGTCAGTACCAGATATAGAAGAGGACAAGCCAGCACCAGATATAGAAGAGAACAAGCCAGCACCAGATATAGAAGAGAACAAGCCAGCACCAGATATAGAAGAGAACAAGCCAGCACCAGATATAGAAGAGAACAAGCCAGCACCAGATATAGAAGAGAACAAGTCAGTACCAGATATAGAAGAGGACAAGCCAGCACCAGATATAGAAGAGAACAAGCCAGTACCAGATATAGAAGGGGAACAAGCCAGTACCAGATATAGAAAGAAAGCCAGACAGAAAAGCCAGCACACAGATATAGAAGAGAACAAGCCAGCACCAGATAAGAGAACAAGTCAGACAGATAGAAGGCAAGCCAACGACAAGAACCAGCACCAGATATAAAAGAGAACAAGTCCAGACCAGATATAGACAGAGAACAAGCCAGCACCAGATATAGAAGAGAACAAGCCAGCACCAGATATAGAAGAGAACAAGTCAGTACCAGATATAGAAGAGAACAAGCCAGACCAGATATAGAAGAGAACAAGTCAGTACCAGATATAGAAGAGGACAAGCCAGACCAGATATAGAAAGGACCAGTTAGAAGAGACAAGCCACAGATATAGAAGAGACAAGCCAGACCAGATATAGAAGAGAACAAGCAGTACCAGATATAGAAGAGACAAGCAGCACCAGATATAGAAGAGAACAAGCCAGCACCAGATATAGAAGAGAACAAGCAGCACCAGATATAGAAGAACAAGCAGACCAGATATAGAAGAGAACAAGCCAGCACCAGATATAGAGAGAACAAGCCAGCACCAGATAAGAAGAGAACAAGCAGTACCAGATATAGAAGAGGACAAGCCAGCACCAGATATAGAAGAGAACAAGCCAGACCAGATATAGAAGAGAACAAGCCAGACCAGATATAGAAGAGAACAAGCCAGCACCAGATATAGAAGAGAACAAGCCAGACCAGATATAGAAGAGAACAAGCCAGACCAGATATAGAAGAGGACAAGCCAGCACCAGATATAGAAGAGAACAAGCCAGACCAGATATAGAAGAGGACAAGCAGACCAGATATAGAAGAGACAAGCCAGCACCAGATATAGAAGAGAACAAGCCAGACCAGATATAGAAGAGAACAAGCCAGCACCAGATATAGAAGAGAACAAGCAGACCAGATATAGAAGAGGACAAGCCAGCACCAGATATAGAAGAGAACAAGCCAGCACCAGATAAAAAAACAAGCCAGCACCAGATATAGAGAGAACAAGCCAGCACCAGATATAGAAGAGAACAAGCCAGCACCAGATAAGAAGAGAACAAGCAGCCAGATATAGAAGAGAACAAGCCAGCACCAGATATAGAAGAGAATAAGCAGTACCAGATATAGAGAGACAAGCCAGCACCAGATATAGAAGAGACAACCAGACCAGATATAAAAGAACAAGCCAGCACCAGATAAGAAGAGAACAAGCCAGACCAGATATAGAAGAGAACAAGCCAGCACCAGTTATAGAAGAGAACAAGTCAGTACCAGACATAGAAGAGGACAAGCCAGCACCAGACATAGAAGAGAACAAGCCAGCACCAGATATAAAAAAAACAAGCCAGCACCAGATATAGAAGAGAACAAGCCAGCACCAGATATAGAAGAGAACAAGCCAGCACCAGATATAGAAGATAACAAGTCAGTACCAGATATAGAAGAGGACAAGCCAGCACCAGATATAGAATAGAATAAGATAGTACCAGATATAGAAGAGGACAAGCCAGCACCAGATATAGAAGAGAACAAGCCAGCACCAGATATAAAAGAAGACAAGCCAGCACCAGATAGAGAAGAGAACAAGCCAGCACCAGATATAGAAGAGGACAAGCCAGCACCAGATATAGAAGAGGACAAGTCAGTACCAGATATAGAAGAGGACAAGCCAGCACCAGATATAGAAGAGAACAAGCCAGCACCAGATATAGAAGAGAACAAGCCAGTACCAGATATAGAAGATGACAAGCCAGCACCAGATATAGAAGAGAACAAGCCAGCACCAGATATAGAAGAGAACATGCCAGTACCAGATATAGAAGAGGACAAGCCAGCACCAGATATAGAAGAGAACAAGCCAGCACCAGATATAGAAGAGAACAAGCCAGTACCAGATATAGAAGAGAACAAACCAGCACCAGATATAGAAGAGAACCAGCTAGCACCAGATATAGAAGAGGACAAGCCAGCACCAGATATAGAAGAGAACAAGCCAGCACCAGATAGAGAAGAGAACAAGCCAGCACCAGATATAGAAGAGAACAAGCCAGCACCAGATATAGAAGAGAACAAGCCAGCACCAGATATAGAAGAGAACAAGCTAGCACCAGATATAGAAGAGAACAAGCCAGCACCAGATATAGAAGAGAATAAGCCAGTACCAGATATAGAAGAGAACAAGCCAGCACTAGATATAGAAGAGGACAAACCAGTACCAGATATAGAAGAGAACAAGCCAGCACCAGATATAGAAGAGGACAAACCAGTACCAGATATAGAAGAGAACAAGCCAGCACCAGATATAGAAGAGAACAAGCCAGCACCAGATATAGAAGAGGACAAACCAGTATCAGATATAGAAGAGAACAAGCCAGCACCAGATATAGAAGAGAACAAGCCAGCACCAGATATAGAAGAGGACAAGTCAGTACCAGATATAGAAGAGAACAAGCCAGCACCAGATATAAAAGAGAACAAGCCAGCACCAGATATAGAAGAGAACAAGCCAGCACCAGATATAGAAGAGAACAAGCAAGCACCAGATATAGAAGAGAACAAGCCAGCACCAGATATAGAAGAGAACAAGCCAGCACCAGATATAGAAGAGAACAAGCCAGCACCAGATATAGAAGAGAACAAGCCAGCACCAGATATAGAAGAGAACAAGCCAGCACCAGATATAGAAGAGAACAAGCCAGCACCAGATATAGAAGAGAACAAGCCAGCACCAGATATAGAAGAGAACAAGCCAGCACCAGATATATAAGAGAACAAGCCAGCACCAGATATAGAAGAGAACAAGCCAGCACCAGATATAGAAGAGAACAAGCCAGCACCAGATATAGAAGAGAACAAGCCAGCACCAGATATAGAAGAGAACAAGCCAGCACCAGATATAGATGAGATGATAATCCAAATTGAATTGTAAAACATTTTAACACCTAATAAACTGAAGAAAGAATCAAACGGAATATAATTAAGAACTTTAAGAGAAGAAGCGGAAGTTGTGGGCAAGTCATTGACACGGAGCTTGAACAAGCCATCGTAGTGTCAAATGACTGAAGGAAAGCAAACGTGTCACTAATATCCTAGAAATGTGTCAGAATTGAAGCCCCGAGCTACAGACCAGCATATTGCTGGACTATATCGCGTTGGAGGAGAAATTGAGTGCCTCGAGAGAGCTAGATTCATAACAGAACACTCACATTGATGCAGAAATAAAATGTCGTTTACTAGCTTCCTAGAGACATTATACATTAACAGAGGTCAGGCGGTAAACAGAGGAGTGGCTAGACAGCATAGCATCTGCGGCGTGTTTTGTCTCTCTCCTTGATTATAAGGTTGAGTGTTCTACAACGCTCAACTTCTTGCATTCATTAAGACAGAGGAGACTCAGCATAAATATGCTGCCTCTCTTGAACTGTACAATGACCAAAGCAAGTCGCATCTAATCATTACTCTCAGGTAAGACCCATGTGGGTGGAAATAAGATTTAGAAAGAGGAAGAGTAGTGGGTGACAGGAAGTTATATTTATAATGAGGGAAAGAGCCAGGGCTAAACCCAGCTGCGAGACGTTGGTTGGCACAGTAGATGGAGTGAATGCAGTGCCGTGTTGATCTGCTGGTCTGTCTTTGCGCAATGGAGGTACTGGACTTGGTTCAGGAGGCAAGGATATACTTGTAGGTGGCGGCCAAACGTCAGGCTGGTTTGCTGTCATTTCTGCTTCTCACAATGCAAATTGATTGGGAAGGAGAAGGCATGGAGTTTAATGGTTTAAAAAGAACGTCTTTTAAGGTCCACCCCTGCAGAGGACAGGGTAGAAATTTAGAGTTAGATGAAAGGCTTAAGTTTTAGGTGTAGATAGGAGGAGGAGCAGGATTGTAAAGAGATTGGAAAAGGTTTAGATTGTTGTCTGGCTGTCTGATGACTTCGTCGAGGAAGGATGTCCAGGTGTCTTGATGGGTTTCAAGTCGGTCTATTTGTCTGTCACTGAGTTCTTTCCAGAACACGTTCAGCGCCTGGGTGCCAATCCAGTTGTGGAGAGACTCGCTAGTGGCAAAGTCGTCCCACTTCGTTCCCAGCACCCACCTCAGTGCACGGTTCTGGATTCGCTGCAGTTTTAGGATGTTTGTTTTGGCAGCAAGAGAGAGAGCAAGAGGTGTATAAGTGATAAGTGGTCGTATAAGAACCTTGTACAGGTGTAGTTTAGTTTTTGGGTGTGGGCCTCTGAGCTTGTACAGTCTACCAAAGGCAGAACTGGCCATAGCTCTTTTAGTGTTTATGTGGGTATGTAATCTCAGTCTTGAGTCCAGATTAACTCCTAGGACTGTCGTGCTACGTGTTCGTGGAATGGGTGTTCGTGTAGTGGTAGTTCTGAAGTAAACAGGCAGTGGTTGGCGATTTCCTCTTTGGAAGAAGTAGGTAATCTTAGATTTGTTGACATTTGTTTTAATGCGCCAAAGGATCTCCCAGGCACTGATCCTATCACCCTCTCGTTGTGTTCTGAGTTATAAATATCTGCATTGTTCTTGTGCTATGAGCTGTGTGATGTCATCTGCATATGCCAGTGTAAGTGTGTTGAAGTGAGCAAGTCTGATTAAATTATTAGATATACCCCATCAGCAGATAACATGAGAGCATAAGAACATAACATAAAGAAGGAACACCGCAGCAGGCCTACTGGCCCATGCGAGGCAGGTTCACGTCACCAACCGGCTTAAACCAATGACCCACCTAGTCAGGTCAGGTCACATCCACTTAAGAAAGGAGCATGGCATTCTTCTGACCTAGTAGCGCAAGCTAGTCAGGTCCAACTCACACCCACCTACACCCACTCATAAGAACATAAGAAAGGAGGAACACTGCAGTAGGCCTGTTGGCCCATACTAGGCAGGTCATGTATTTATCCAACCTATTTTTAAAACTACACGTTTTAATTTCTATGACGGTACTCGGGAGTTTGTTCCACTCATCCACAACTCTATTACCAAACCAGTGTTTCTCTATATCCTTCCTGAATCTGAATTTTTCCAACTTAAAACCATTTCTGCGAGTCCTGTTATTTCTAGATATTTTTAGCACGCTATTTACATTCCCTTTATTTATTCCTGTTTTCCCTATTTACACCTCAATCATATCCCACCTAATTCTACGCCTTTCTAGACAGTGCAGATTCAGGGCCCTCAGTCTATCCTCATAGGGAAGATTTCTAATACATGGTATCAACTTTGTCATCCTCCTTTGTATGTTTTCCAGTGCATTTATATCCATTCTGTAATACGGTGACCAGAACTGTGCAGCATAATCTAAATGAGGCCTAACCAAAGATAGAGTTGAAGAACAACCTGAGGACTCCTATTATTTATGCTCCTTGATATGAAGCCAAGGATTCTGCTCGCTTTATTGTGAACTCTTATGCACTGCTGTCTTGGTTTTAGATTACTGCTAACCAGAACTCCTAAATCTTTTTTACAATCAGTAATATTAAGATCTACATTATTTAGTTTATATATGGCATGGTTATTTTCTTGTCCAATGTTTAGAACTTTGCATTTGTCTATATTAAACTGCATCTGCCACTTCTCCGACCACTGCATCAGTCTATTCAAATCTTCCTGGAGTGCTCTAATGTCCTTATTAGAATGAATTAGGCGACCTATTTTGGTGTCATCAGCAAACTTGCTTATGTTGCTATTTATTCCCTCATCAATGTCGTTTATATAAATTGTGAACAACAAGGGGCCCAGCACTGACCCCTGTAGAACAACACTCGTGACGTGCTCCCACTCTGATTTTTCCCCATTGATGCAAACTCTCTGCTGTCTGTCTGTCAAACACGCCTCTACCCAGGAAAAAAATTCTCCTCCTATTCCGTGTGCCTTAAGTTTCCTCAATAGCCTCTGATGTGGAACTCTATCAAAAGCCTTACTGAAGTCCATATACACAATATCATATTCATTACCATGATCTTCCTCCTTAAATACCTTGTTGAAAAAAGTTAGTAAATTCGTAAGACAGGAACGCCCCTTTGAAAATCTGTGCTGAGATTCATTAATCAATTTATGCCTTTCAAGATGGCTACGAATTGCCTCTGCAATTATTGATTTCATAAATTTTCCCACTATGGAGGTAAGGCTTATTGGTCTATAATTAGAAGCTAAGGACCTGTCTGGTGCTTTGTAAATAAGTATTACATTTGCTATTTTCCACTTGTCTGGCACTATGCCAGTTTGTAGTGATATATTGAAAAGACTAGCCAAAGGTTTGCGAAGTTCCTCTTTACATTCCCTTAAAACCCTTGCAAACAGTTCATCAGGGCCTGGGGATTTGTCAGGTTTTAATTTCTCTATTTGTCTGAGGACCATGTCACTAGTTACCCTAATCGTGCATAGTTTATTATCGTCCTGTTCTACATAATTTTTAATTTCTGGAATTTCGCTAGTATCTTCCTGAGTAAAAACTGAGAGAAAGTAAGAGTTAAAAATTTCACACATTTCTTTATCACTGTCAGTGATCTGACCTGAGTTATATTTATTTGAGTGGGCCAATATTGTTCCTAATCTTACTTCTATATACCTGAAAGAAACCTTTTGGGTTAGTCTTCGAATCCCTAGCCAGTTTAGCCTCATAATCTCTTTTAGCTTTTCATATTCCCTTTTTTATTTCTCTCTTTAATTGAATATATTGATTTCTTAACTGTCCATCCCCTCTTTTGATTCGCCTATATATGCCTCTCTTTTGACCAACGAGATGTTTTAAACTACTGTTTATCCATTTGGGATCATTTTTGGTTGATCTAATTTCCCTACTTGGAACATAAGTTGTCTGGGCAGCTAGAACTACACTCTGAAAAACTACCCTGCCTGCTGCAGGGTAGTGGGTGTTTCTTAGACATACCTAACTTGGGCCTGCTGGTGTTACTGTATGTGAGTTGCTAGACTGCGAGAAGTATCCCTGCATATTTACATATTTCTTGTAGCAAATTCCATCATAGTCTCCAGCTACTATGACAATATATCCGTGGAAGAACGGTAGACTGCTGGTGTGGGACTATACCTGTGCACCTACCCCGGCTGTCACCTATATCCTCTTTATTGCTGGTCAGCGGGGAGGTGCTGCCGATCACAGGGAACAAGTACAGGAACTTGACCCACAAGTACCACTTCGTCCCCATAGGATCGGCGTTCCTTGGCTCATGAGGAAATCATGCAATAAACTTCCTCAAACAGCTGGGTTTCAGGCTCATCGATACCACCAGAGACCCGAGGGCTAACAGCTTTCCTCTTACAGTACCTCAGTGTGGCGATCCAGAGAGGTAATGCCTGCTTCATCTAGGGTTCCGGACCTGCCTCTCAGAAGCTCCTCCAGCTCCACAAATTAAATTAAGAGCAACTTATTTTGCTAATAAATAAATAAATAAATATATATATATATATATATATATATATATATATATATATATATATATATATATATATATATATATATATTATTTATATATATATATATATATATATATATATATATATATATATATATATATATATATATATATATATATATATATATATATATTGTAAACTTAACCCAGAGATGTTTAAATTGACAATTTTTTTTTCGAGGTAGATCGAAATTATCAAGTGAGAGACCACCAGTAATCATGGTCTACGGCCTTAATTTAGGGTCTTCGTCGTCAGGGCTGTCCTGTATATATAAGATGTATCATTTATCCTCCCAAAAAAGAAATTGGAAAAATTGGTGTTTTTTTTCGGTTTGTGGAAAATGGATCAAAATCGAAAATTGTCAGAACGAAGAAAATCA
Organism: Cherax destructor; assembly: GCA_009830355.1. NCBI lineage: Eukaryota > Metazoa > Arthropoda > Malacostraca > Decapoda > Parastacidae > Cherax > Cherax destructor. Next base: position 49,378 of record WNWK01004613.1, on the reverse strand, counting down.
TGTTTCTATGTGCTCCCGATCTTGAGGGGGGTCAAAAAGATTATTTTTTATTAATTCTCCGGGGAACACTAAACCTGTAGGGGTGAGAGAACGCCTGAGGAAACAGGAGGCAATCAGTTTTGATCCGAGGGAGGGAAGAGTTGCTCCAATTTCTTTGACTGGATGATCATCATCTTTATCAAGGTTGAGGCGTAAGGGAAATGATCAACTCCAGTAAGAAGGAGGAGGAGGTGAAGAAGAAGGAGGAAGAGCAGAAGTAGAAGAGGAAGAGGTGGAGGAGGAGGAGAAGGAGGAGGCTGCATAGTACGACACGTTCTCCCGTGGTGTTTGGCAGCGTGGTGGTGGAGGGGAAAGGGGTGAGGGTAGGTAGAGGGGAGTGGGATGGTTGTGGTGGTGGAGGACGCCTGCCGGAGGTACGGTGAAACCGTCTGGGTAAGTCAGCGTTGAGACAGTGCACGGAACACGTGTCACCCCCTCCTCACTCTCGCTCGCGGGCCTGAGAGCTAGCTCTCTCGCTCGCTCTCTCTCTCTCTCTCTCGTGAAAACTGCGACTATAGCAGTTAACCAGTGATTGACCCCATCCCTTCCAATTCCCCATTCCTTCAGTCGACCTTGCAATAAAATACACCTCTGAGCGGCCTTACCGAGGGGGCAAATTGAATAAATGTTGTGAACATTGCCCATCAGAATCTTGTATTGCAAAAGTGCGGGGTGGGTGAGAAATTACCACATCTGAGTGGCGTGTGATTATTACATTCACAACTGATAGGTTGAATGGCAATAGCATTTACTTACTTTGCCAAGGCTTGGAACACCTTATATAAGAACCTCCAACACTCATAAGGTAAGTTTCAAAGTTCCTCTCCCTAACCTATATATATATATATATATATATATATATATATATATATATATATATATATATATATATATATATATATATATATATATATATTTAGCATGTTAAAACGCGTGGATATTCCATGAGTCCGTGAAGTGCGCATTGAGGACCACCCCAAAAATAATATCCCTGAGGACATCCAGTGATTGGCAGTGATTGGCAGTGATGGCAGTGCTGGCAGTGATGGCAGTGCTGTAAGATTTCTGACGACTAAAGACACAAGTGGAGAAAATGGGTATCATTAGTGCCGAAACAAACCACGGTCCGGATGGGGATTGAACTCGCGGCATGTGAATCGTAAAACTGGAGACAGAAGAATAAGAGGTTGTATTGAGGTGACCACAGTCTTGCAACCCTCGGTCGGTGGTGTGTTTGTTTATCAATCTGACGGTACTGTGTCATCCATAATTAGATTTCTGGGTTTTTTAAGTGGTCAAGCAGCCTAACGTTGTCTTATTGTCTAACTTAAATATTTTCCCAGCATTCAGCACACGTTACATTTGCACTGATAAAGCCAACTTAAAGTTTAATAACCCTGACCTAACTTAATTTACTTCGACTATAGAGCTCATCCTAACTTATGTTTAAAGTGCACAATGTTTTTTTAAATATTTCCTAACCGAAGGGAATGTGCCCTAACTTGTTCACTTGGAAGCAGCTCTGTCATCAACTTAAGTTTCAACTTGCCCACATATACTTGACTTTAAAGAGACTGTACTAACTTAATCGAATTTTCACTGGAAACTGTCTCATCTCCCTCTACAGTGTTGTCTGATTTAAAGGTACCCTTAACTGGTGTGTGTGTGTGTGTATATGTGTGTGTGTGTGTGTGTGTGTGTGTGTGTGTGTGTGTGTGCTCACCTAATTGTGCTCACCTAATTGTGGTTGCAGGGGTCGATACTTAGCTCCTGGCTCTACCTCTTCACTGACCGCTACTGGGTCCCCTCTCTCCCTGCTCCATGAGCTTTATCATACCTCGTCTTAAAGCTATGTATGGTTCCTGCCTCCACTACATCACTTGCTAGACTATTCCACTTCCTGACAACTCTATGACTGAAGAAATACTTCCTAACATCCCTTTGACTCGTCTGAGTCTTCAACTTCCAATTGTGACCCCTTGTTTCTGTATCCCCTCTCTGGAACATCCTGTTTCTGTCCACCTTATCTATTCCACGAAGTATTTTGTATGTCGTTATCATGTCTCCCCTAACCCTCCTGTCCTCCAGTGTCGTCAGGCCGATTTCCCTTAACCTTTCTTCATAGGACATTCCCCTTAGTTCCGGAACTAACCTTGTTGCAAACCTTCGCACTTTCTCTAATTTCTTGAAGTGCTTGACCAGGTGTGGGTTCCAAGCTGGTGCTGCATACTCCAATATGGGTCTGACGTATACGGTGTACAGTGCCTTGAACGATTCCTTACTAAGGTATCGGAACGCTATTCTCAGGTTTGCCAGGCGCCCATAGGCTGCAGCAGTTATCTGGTTGATGTGTGCTTCCGGAGACGTGCTCGGTGTTATACTCACCCCAAGATCTTTCTCCTTGAGCGAGGTTTTCAGTCTTTGGCCACCTAGCCTATACTCTGTCTGCGGTCTTCTTTGCCCTTCCCCGATCTTCATGACTTTGCATTTAACAGGGTTAAACTCGAGAAGCCAGTTGCTGAACCACGTGTCCAGGAGTTGCTGGACCACGTGTGTATGTGTGTGTGTGTGTGTGTGTGTGTGTGTGTGTGGTGTGTGGTGTGTTGTGTGTGTGTGGTGTGTGTTCGTGTGTGTGTGTGTGTTGTGTGTGTGTGTGTGGTGTGTGCGTGTGTGTGGTGTGTGAGTGTGTGTGGTGTGTGTGTGTGTGTGTGTGTGTGTGGTGTGTTAGTTACTATTTTGTGTGTGTGTGTGTATGTGTGTGTGTGTTGTGTGTGTGTGTGTGTGGCGTGTGTGGTGTTTGTAGTGTGTGGTTTGTACTCACCTAGTTGTACTCACCTAGTTGTGGTTGCAGGGGTCGATTCATAGCTCCTGGCCCCGCATCTTCACTTGTGTGTGTGTGTGTGTGTGTGTTTGCCTGTTTGTCTGTCTATGTACGCAGAGATGTGCGTTTGTTATTTACCCCGAGTGCTGTGCATCTATCAGTATATATATACACTGAGAGGTGTTTATCCCTCTGGATGGATATACACAGAGGTATCTATTTCCTAGGGTATAATACACGGAGAGATTTGTATTTCTTAGTGTATATACACTTAAGACTTTCCTTTAATCTCTTATTTTAGAGAGATTAAAGCATTCATCATATGTTGGCTCAGCAACCTTGATGATCTACACGCAACAAACATGGATCATCAAAGATGATACTTCTCTTCTCGTTCACTCAGTGACTGTAATGGAATTGCCTGATGGATCCCCAGATGGATCTTATGTGCATCTGGGATCCTGGGGTCCGGATGGCATCAACAAAACTCTTGAGAGTGTAATACTCTCCTTGGCACGGCAGGTGTACATTGTTCAGTGCTAGAGTTTACTGTTCACAGCCGACCTAGGCCAGTCTGCTTGCACCTGCCTTCCAGTGCTCGCGCAGCAGTTATTCAGCAGCTGGGAGTTAGTCAACGAAGATAATCAACACTGCTTGGCTTTCGTGGATTAACCCGGGTCAATAATCCAAAGAAAACTTCTTCGTCTTCTTTCTTTTTCTTCTTCTTCTTCTTCGTCTTCTTTTACTTCTTCTAAATTGTGAGTGTCGAGTTGTCGACACTTACAGCTTGTGACCAGAAGAAGGGAAATTTTTCATTTTTCTTCGGGATATTCGTCTCTCGTGTGCAGAAACATACGAGTGTGAACCTTATACCGCAAGCGGAGGATGTTGACAAAACAGTGAGCATCATGAAAGGGTTACTGGAGTCAAGGTTTTGTCTTCTAGGTGACGGGTACCGTGATTCTTGCCTGTCTTTTAAGTGACGGGTACCTTTATACTTACCTGGCTTCTAGGTGATAGGTACCTTAATCCCCCTCTGTCTTCTAGGTGTCAGCTGCCCTCACTCTTGTCTTCTAGGTGTCAGCTGCCCTCACTCTCGTCTTCTAGGTGTCAGCTGCCCTCACTCTCGTCTTCTAGGTGTCAGCTGCCCTCACTCTCGTCTTCTAGATGTCAGCTGCCCTCAGTCTCGTCTTCTAGGTGTCAGCTGCCCTCAATCTCGTCTTCTAGGTGTCAGCTGCCCTCATCTCGTCTTCTAGGGTCAGCTGCCCTCACTCTCGTCTTCTAGGTGTCAGCTGCCCTCACTCTCGTCTTCTAGGTGTCAGCTGCCCTCACTCTCGTCTTCTAGGTGTCAGCTGCCCTCACTCTCGTCTTCTAGGTGTCAGCTGCCCTCACTCTCGTCTTCTAGGTGTCAGCTGCCCTCACTCTCGTCTTCTAGGTGTCAGCTGCCCTCACTCCGTCTTCTAGGGTCAGCTGCCCTCACTCGTCTTCTAGGTGTCAGCTGCCCTCACTCTCGTCTTCTAGGTGTCAGCTGCCCTCACTCTCGTCTTCTAGGTGTCAGCTGCCCTCACTCTCGTCTTCTAGGGGTCAGCTGCCCTCACTCTCGTCTTCTAGGTGTCAGCTGCCCTCACTCTCGTCTTCTAGGTGTCAGCTGCCCTCACTCTCGTCTTCTAGGGTCAGCTGCCCTCACTCTCGTCTTCTAGGTGTCAGCTGCCCTCACTCTCGTCTTCTAGGGGTCAGCTGCCCTCACTCTCGTCTTCTAGGTGTCAGCTGCCCTCACTCTCGTCTTCTAGGTGTCAGCTGCCCTCACTCTCGTCTTCTAGGGGTCAGCTGCCCTCACTCTCGTCTTCTAGGTGTCAGCTGCCCTCACTCTCGTCTTCTAGGGGTCAGCTGCCCTCACTCTCGTCTTCTAGGGGTCAGCTGCCCTCACTCTCGTCTTCTAGGGGTCAGCTGCCCTCACTCTCGTCTTCTAGGGGTCAGCTGCCCTCACTCTCGTCTTCTAGGGTCAGCTGCCCTCACTCTCGTCTTCTAGGGTCAGCTGCCCTCACTCTCGTCTTCTAGGGGTCAGCTGCCCTCACTCTCGTCTTCTAGGGGTCAGCTGCCCTCACTCTCGTCTTCTAGGGGTCAGCTGCCCTCACTCTCGTCTTCTAGGTGTCAGCTGCCCTCATCTCGTCTTCTAGGTGTCAGCTGCCCTCACTCTCGTCTTCTAGGGGTCAGCTGCCCTCACTCTCGTCTTCTAGGGTCAGCTGCCCTCACTCTCGTCTTCTAGGGGTCAGCTGCCCTCACTCTCGTCTTCTAGGGGTCAGCTGCCCTCACTCTCGTCTTCTAGGGGTCAGCTGCCCTCACTCTCGTCTTCTAGGGGTCAGCTGCCCTCACTCTCGTCTTCTAGGGGTCAGCTTGCCTCATCCATATATCATAGTTGCTTCTCGAGTGGTCATCTTCCTCTCTAATCTCACCTTTGTGTCTCTCTGCGACGCTTATTATCCAAATCCTATTATCTAAATCTTATTATCCAAATGCCTTGTTTTCTCGTTCTTCAAATTCTGCCTTTTTTTTCTCCATCTTTGTGCTGCATGCTGGCTTGTTCTCTGCATTCTCTCTTTATGTCTCTCTGTCTTTTATATTGCTTTGTTCTCTCCCTCGCATGCTGTAGCGAGTGAAGAAGAGGTGTGCAGAATGTAAATAAGAGAAGCTCGCCCGTAATTTACTCAGCGATGAATATTTGAGTTAACATGTGTGAGGATAACGCCAGTTTATCTTTCCTGCTTTCTGATGCTGTGGGATCCCAAGCCATGTCTCTAGTGTTGTGATGCTGTGGGATCCCAAGCCATGTCTCTAGTGTTGTGATGCTGTGGGATCCCAAGCCACGTCTCTAGTGTTGTAATGCTGTGGTATCCCCAGCCATGTCTCTAGTGGTATGATGCTGTGGGATCCCAAGCCACGTTTCTCTGACTTTGTGATGCTGTGGGATCCCCAGCCATGTCTCTAGTGGTATGATGCTGTGGGATCCCAAGCCACGTGTATCTAATGCTGTGGTATCACAACCAATGTTTCTCTAGTATTTTGATGCTGTGGGATCCCGTGCCACGTCTCCTTAGTGTTGTAATGTTGTGGGATCCCAAGCCACGTCTCTAGTGTTGTGATGCTGTGGTATCTCAAGCCACGTCTCTAGTGTTGTGATGGTGTGGTATCCCAAGCCACGTCTCCTTAGTGTTGTGATGCTGTGGGATCCCAAGCCACGTCTCTAGTGTTGTGATGGTGTGGTATCTCAAGGCACGTCTATAGTGTTGTGATGCTGTGGTATCCCAAGCCGCGTCTCTAGTGTTGTGATGGTGTGGTATCCCAAGCCACGTCTCTAGTGTTGTGATGCTGTGGTATCCCAAGCCGCGTCTCTAGTGTTGTGATGGTGTGGTATCTCAAGCCACGTCTCTAGTGTTGTGATGCTGTGGTATCCCATGCCACGTCTCTAGTGTTGTGATGCTGTGGTATCCAAAGCCGCGTCTCTAGTGTTGTGATGCTGTGGTATCCAAAGCCACGTCTCTAGTGTTGTGATGGTGTGGTATCCCAAGCCACGTCTCTAGTGTTGTGATTCTGTGGTATCCCAAGCCACGTCTCTAGTGTTGTGATGCTGTGGTATCCAAAGCCGCGTCTCTAGTGTTGTGATGGTGTGGTATCCCAAGCCACGTCTCTAGTGTTGTGATGCTGTGGTATCTCAAGCCACGTCTCTAGTGTTGTGATGGTGTGGTATCCCAAGCCACGTCTCTAGTGTTGTGATGTTGTGGTATCCAAGCCGCGTCTCTAGTGTTGTGATGCTGTGGTATCCAAGCCACGTCTCTAGTGTTGTGATGCTATTGGATCTCAAGCCAGTCTCTAGTGTTGTGATGTGTGGTATCCAAGCCACGTCTCTAGTGTTGTGATGTGTGGTATCTCAAGCCACGTCTCTAGTGTTGTGATGCTGTGGTATCCCAAGTCACGTCTCTAGTGTTGTGATGCTGTGGTATCCCAAGCCACGTCTCTAGTGTTGTGATGCTGTGGTATCCCAAGCCACGTCTCTAGTGTTGTGATGCTGTGGTATCCCAAGCCACGTCTCTAGTGTTGTGATGGTGTGGTATCCCAAGCCACGTCTCTAGTGTTGTGATGCTGTGGTATCCCAAGCCGCGTCTCTAGTGTTGTGATGCTGTGGTATCCCAAGCCACGTCTCTAGTGTTGGGATGCTATTGGATCTCAAGCCATGTTTCTCTAGTGTTGTGATGCTGTGGTATCCCAAAACATGTCTCTCTTGTGTTGTGATGCTGTGGTATCCCAAGCCATGTCCCTCTTGTTTTGTGATGCTGTGGAATACCAAGCCACATCTATCTAGTGTTGTGATGGTGTAGAATTTTAAGCTATCTCTATCCGGCTTTGTGACACTATGAGATCCCAAGCCACGTCTCTCTAGTTTTGTGATGTTGTGGGATCCCAAGCCCACACACACACACACACACACACACACACACACACACACATGCACCTCTCGGTGTTTATATCCTGTGTATGTGTCAGCATTGCAGCATGTATGTATCAGCATTGCAGCATGTATGTGTCAGCATTGCAGCATGTATGTATCAGCATTGCAGCATGTATGTGTCAGCATTGTGTTAAGGTGAGCATGGAGAGAGAAAAGTTCCTCGTGAGAATTGAACATCCTGATCAAGAACAGAGTGTCAACAATATGAAAATTTTTGTTATTGTTATTATTATTATTATTATTATTATTATTATTATTATTATTATTATTATTATTATTATTATTGTTGTTATTTGTGTTTGTACGTGCATTAGTATCACTTTAAAAACAATATTAATATTAATAATGATAATAATAATAATAATAATAATATAATAATAATGTCATTATTGTTATTATTAGTAGTAGTAGTACTAGTAATAATAGTAATAGCAATAGTAACAGTAGTAGTAAAAGTAATAGTAGTAGTAGTAGCAGTAGTAGTAGTAGTAGCAGTAGTAGTAGCAGTAGTAGTAGTAGTAGTAGCAGTAGTAGTAGTAGTAGTAGCAGTAGTAGTAGCAGTAGTAGTAGCAGTAGTAGTAGTAGTGGCAGCAGTAGTAGTAGTAGTAATAGTAGTATTTACAAAATGCACTTGCGTAAACAAAAGTGGAGTATCGAAGCTTTTTTTTTTTTTAAGTATAATGTGATAACTTGCGAAATTGTTAGGAAGGTACACGGAGACGGCGCATCTGGGTGCCAGAGACACCTGTGTTAAAAATATATTGGTGAGTATACTTGTATTTGGGTGGCAGTGTAGTCGGCATACATCCGAAAAGTCGCAAGTTCAATCACCGGGCAAGAAGAGGTGAGCAGGAAGCTTCCCTACACCTGATGCCACTGTTCACACAGCAGTAAATAGGTACCGGACGTCAGTCGACTAGCAATAGGAGCCAAGTACGTCACTGGGACAGTCAGAGATACATAGCGACTGTTTGCCACTGATGGGCAGCAGGAACGTCGAAAATAGCTACTTAATGACGCTTTCTGTGAGAGTCTGTGACCGATGACGCAAGATGCAGTCAGATTGACAGTTATTGTTGTCTGCTGACAGCTGCCTTAACCACACACACACACACAGACACATACACAGTAGCGACCAGCGAAGAGGCGGTGCCAGGAGCTATGGATCGACCCCTGCAATACAACTAGGTGAGTACAACCAGCTGAGTACACTCTCTCTCTCGCAACTGATGGCAGCCAATAGCGATTAGTGACATTACGTTTCATTAGCATTGGCAATGTTGACGCAGAATCTGAGGCAGTCAGGACCTCTGGTGCTGGGTGATTCAGTATAGCAGTTTCTATCTTGATAAATAACCCACTTCTGCTGAACATTTTGCTGCTGCTATACTCGCAGCTGAGGTAAGAATAGGGTAATGATGCGTCTGTAACGAGAGTAACACTTAATTATACCTCTATAATTAGAATAATATATTATGATGCGTCTGTAATGAGAGTAACACGTTATGACACTTCTATAATAATAATAATGATAATGATAATAATATCCAAGGTTATATAGCCCAGGGCTCATGTTCAAATTATACCGGTCGTCACGAGAATACTGCATTTAGTATGTGGGTTGTAAGGCATTAATGTACTGGCAAAGTGTTCATGAAGATTTACAAAGGCAGAATAACTGGAACTGTGTTTGTTTGTTTGTTTGTGTGAGTGTGAGTGTGTGTGTGTGTGTGTGTGTGTGTGTGTGTGTGTGTGTGTGTGTGTGTGTGTGTTTGTGTGTGGATAATTTGCATTTGATTTCACGTAAACTTTTAGTGATCCTTAACAAACGTCTCCTGGTGCGTCTGGAGTTTTTTTTTTTTTTTAGGACGCCTTTAAAGAAGGGAGACTTGAAGCATAATTTTGAGATAAACTGTTCCTATTCTATACAATCTTCAAAACCAATAAGTATTTGTGTAGTCAGTGAGTGAGAGAGAGAGAGAGAGAGAGAGAGAGAGAGAGAGAGAGAGAGAGAGAGAGAGAGAGAGAGAGAGACAGACAGACAGACAGACAGACAGACAGACAGAAAGACGTTTTGGTGGTGACATTATACAGTACCTGAGTAATGGCAGACAGTCAGGTTTGATCAGAGGAAGGGAAAGACAGTAACAATATCTTGGTTAACGATAGGGATGAACATTGCAGTTACAAACGATAAAGTGATTTTTTTATCCCCTTCATAGGTATACTACCATCCCCCAGGATGGTGGTATACCCATGACGGGGCTACCACTCCAGTCGATTCGCACTGAGATATCTACTTATCTAAAGCTTTATGTTATCTGTTTATCTTCGTCCACCTGTTTACTGTTGAATAGGTCCAGTAGGTGTAAACAAACTTGCTCATACGTCTTACTTCTCTAAGTATTCGAACCCCGGTCCCTTCGGTTATGAACCTGGTGCCAAGAACAAGTTCCACATTAATATATCTGATCCCGCTGGTTCTGCGTTGTCAGTGTTGCTTAATAAGTCTTTATACACATTCCTTTACTCTCCATTGTGTTCTTAATAGTTCTTAATCCTGTAATATATTCTTTACAACGTAGGAATCCCACTCTGAGACCGAACCCAGGGGAGAGAAAACCCCCCTGAACCCCTGAACTGAATGGTATTCCCCTTTGTTTTGAACTTCGAACCGTCACCTCTCTACCGTACATAGCGATCGTGTTTTCTTGGTATTTAAAAACAACAACAACTGTATCTTCCACGCTGTCTGGCAGTACCATCTCTGTTATGGTCTTTGTTTAATTGAGCTTAATTTAATGGTAAATATGGGTACACTACCGTGGCCTATCCCAACCTAACTTTAACTAACCAAAACAAAAAATGGCTATAATTCAAAATTTTGTCTAGGCTTAAATCGAACAGTGATTGATGCATTGTGTCAAGTTAGAAAATGACTAGCTCTTTGAAGATGAGTTAAGAGTAGCTAGCCACTAGTGACTGCTGATGAATGCGATCTGAGAGTTCCTACACGTAGTGCATCTAGCTGCATCATGCATGATATTGATGCTCAGACTGTTAAAATAGGAAGATAGGTGTGAGTTGACATATATTTCGAGTGTTACTGCCAATCAGAGAACAAATCATTGATACATTTCAACATTAATCTTATATGAATACGTCTTTGCTTACGAGGTCTCCAACGTCAATTTCTTAACGTTTCCCTTAGCTCTATAAATGTTATTTTATTTATATTAGGCTAGTTTAGATAAGTTTTTGGGATGGATGAGGTAAAGTAGCCTATCCTTACTGAACTAAATCCTACAGATTTTAATAAGTTTTACATTTTTATTGAAAAAATAATAAAAATTAAATCAAAATTGTCTTTTTACCTCATATTTCTCGTTTCAGAGCCGTGAGGCATTTTCTGTTAGGTGAGGTCAAAGTCAGGTCAGGTCAGGTTAAGTTAGGTTAGGTTAAGTTAGGTTAGGTTAAGTTAGGTTAGGTTAGATAAAATTAAAATAAACACATTTATATTCCAATAAATCAGCAAATTAAAAGTTTTGAATGATTATTTTTGACTGTTTGCTGCTGTTGTCTGCTGTTATGGCCATCCTGTTGTCTGCTTTTATGGTTATCCTGTTGTCTGCTTTTATGGTTATCCTGTTGTCTGCTTTTATGGTTATCCTGTTGTCTGCTTTTATGGCCATCCTGTTGTCTGCTGTTATGGCCATCCTGTTGTCTGCTTTTATGATTATCCTGTTGTCTGCTGTTATGGCCATCCTGTTGTCTGCTTTTATGGTTATCCTGTTGTCTGCTTTTATGATTATCCTGTGGTCTGCTTTTATGGTTATCCTGTTGTCTGCTTTTATGGCCATCCTGTTGTCTGCTGTTATGGCCATCCTGTTGTCTGCTTTTATGATTATCCTGTTGTCTGCTTTTATGGTTATCCTGTTGTCTGCTTTTATGGGCATCCTGTTGTCTGCTTTTATGGGCATCCTGTTGTCTGCTTTTATGGGCATCCTGTTGTCTGCTTTTATGGCCATCCTGTTGTCTGCTGTTATGGGCATCCTGTTTTCTGCTGTTAGGGTTATCCTTTTTATTGCCGTTATGGAGTTATCCTCTATGAAAGTTATCGCCAGTGACATGTTGGATATCTCTCAAGGTTCAGTATGATTTCTCTCAAGGTTCAGTATGATATCTCTCAAGGTTCAGTATGATATCTCTCAAGGTTCAGTATGATTTATCTCAAGGTTCAGTATATCTCTCAAGGTTCAGTATATCTCTCAAGGTTCAGGATTATATATCTCAAGGTTCAGTATGATATCTCTCAAGGTTCAGTATTATATATCTCAAGGTTCAGTATGATATCTCTCAAGGTTCAGTATGATATGAACCGGAGTTACACTTATTAGTGTTTATGTGAAGCCATGAAAAAAGTTTTGGTTATTAAGAGCCTTGGAGTGGTGAAGGCTCGATTCTCCTTCCACGAAGTGCAAGACATACGAGTTACCTAGTTACACTTACCTGGTTATGCAAGATACAGAGTGAAGAAGAAGAAGCAGAAGAAGAAGACGAAGAAGAGGAGGAGGAGGAGGAGGAGGAGGAGGAAAGAGAGAGGATGGAGGAGACACAAACAAGGGAGAGAGAGATGTCAAGTGATAATTCAAAAGGCTTTTTTTTTCTTTTTCCTAGGAAGTTTTGGCGTCAGGTTTACGTGGCGGGGAGCTGAGTGGAAGTGGAAAGGACGTCTTGTTGCAAGACCACTTACTGGTGCCTTTGTAAGACCACTTCCTGGTACCTTTGTAAGACCACTGGCTGACATCTTGCCGTAAAACTATTTTGTGTTAAGTCTTTCTGTAAGATATTTAGTTCTTGATCTTGGTGTGAGATCATATATTACTACGCTTCTGTGAGGCCTTTTACCTGTGAGTTAGTAGAGCCATTTACTCTGCTTGCAATAAGCCGGATCGTTCAGGGTCATGTCAGTCATCTCAGTGTTGTGGATAGATCTTTAGACATTGTGGATAAATGTTTAGACATTGCTAGTTTCTTGTGCACCCCATATCTATCCGATGGACGGTAGTGACTAGTTTGTTGTGCATTCTACATCTATCCTGTGAACGGTGGACTAAGAGTGTATGGATAAACAAAAGGCCTAGGGACTAGGCCCCAAAAGGGTTCAAAGGAGTTCATCTGGATTTATATCTGCAATTTTTATTATCTGTTGCAAAGTAAATTAAGGATATTTGTACAATACATCTGGTATCTTATTTACATTAATAAGATACCTTGCTGTGGGTACGAGAGGTATACTGCAAAATAAAAGTCACTGAGACTATAACAGCATTAGTCTCACTTACTGAAAGAGACTTTTTTCTCTCTTTCTTGTGGAGTCCTGACTTTGTTTTCCTCGTGTGGAAATATTTTTGTGGCAGGGATTTTCTACCGTCCGGGATTATGTTATTTTTACTCCACCAGCAGGTTCCTCCCCTTCCCCTACTCACCTCACCCAACACACCCGCCTTCTTCCCCACCACCCCACTAAAGCTAACACACCCACATTCTACCATACACCCCGACACAGTCAATTCACCCATATTTTTTCCCCCCATCTCTGTCAACACAGCCTCATTATCTTCCCATCCCAGTCAACACATTCCAGCTCATTCATATGAACACCTATAAGACACAAGGTACAATGTATAGTTACATTTCGTTTAAAGTCTTTTTCTGGGACTACGATCGGCAGAAGTGTTGATTAACTAGATTTCAGGGTTTGTCGTAAACTCGTTCCCAGAAACGATCAGGGAAAGGGATTTTATGACCAACAACCTGATAAAAGGACTCTAAGGCAGAACGTTTCGCTCACAGACCAACCTCTGTTTTTTTAAGTCTTTGGACAGAGGGTACGTGGAATACATAGACAGAGCTGGTGACGAGGAGTCTCAAGGTGTGAAAATGATTATGTCAGGTTGGAAAGGTGGTGTGTGCTGTGGAATTTGTGAACCAGGAGCCGAGATAAAGGCAGAAAGATAAGAAAACGCGTCAAATCAGTTTACCTTCCTACCACAGACACCATCACCCAGAACCAGAGCATCAATGCAGACCAGGAAATTTTATGACCCAAGTTGTCCATAACTCTACGTGTACAGAATACAACACTACATTACATGTAAAGAAAATGAATTCATGCTAGACAAAAAAAAAAAAGGATCTTTAGAGAAGAAATGGACTAAAATGGGGAAAATGCAAATAAAACAACGGGGAAGCACAGATGTGATAAATGACAATAGAACACAACAATCACTTCAGGATGCAACAATACCAGAATTATTAAATTCCCAATAACACTAAACATTACAAATGATAAATTTCCCTTCGTCTGTTTTAATATTTACCTGTGCAACGTTTTTAACACTGCTGGTCGTTGACAGATCAATTCAGGGGACGAGAGCCATCAGGGTTGGAAAATGAAAGATATTACCTACCTGCACAGAGCCATTTTAGATTCTCTGGGATGTCTGAGATTACTTGGAATGTGCTGTCTGGGGAGAGACAGACACCTGGTAATATATTATACATGGAATATACTTGTCAAAAAAAAAGTACTGGATGTATTGGTTGGAAATATGTGAGGCGTGGGAGGAATGCAAATTATACCCAGTGTAAAGCAGAACTGCTGTGGGTGCATTCGTGACCCAAGAATTCAACCTGCAACCAGCAGGTTGATCTCTCTTCACTCCCAATCCCTCTCCCATCCCATCCCATATTGCTCTGCACAGCCCTTTCCTGATCTCATTCCACTCTACTCCCTATTTCTCTTCCCACCCCATTCCTTTTCCCAGTCTGTCCCTCTCCCCATTCCTTTCCACTTTCAGTAGCAGCAATGACATCGTTCAGAAAATAGGGAGGTTTGGAATAAGATGAGGGATGAACACTTTCTCCAGGGAGTACATGTGTCCCACCTATCCCCTGGAGGGAAGGAGAGGAGGCGGAGGGAAATAAGGAAGGAGGGTAGAGCGGGAAGGGTGGAGAGGTCTAGGGAAATTTAGAGGGGAGGAAGGACTGAAGGGAAATGGGGAAGAAAGGAAGGAGATGACATAGAGCGAAATAGGGAGAAAAAGAAAAGGGAAGGAAAGGGGAAACAGGGAGATGAGAGAAGGAGAGGAAGTGGATAGAAATAGGGAAGCAGAGAATAGATGGAAAGGTGAAGGGAAATAGGAAGGGGAAGGAAGAGATGGGAGGAAAGAAGGTAAGAGGACAAAAACAAGAGAGAGAAAGAGAAAGATTGAGGGGAAATAGGGAGGAAATAAGGAACAAGAGAAAGAGGAGAGAAGGTAGGGGACAAAAGGAAGAGATGGAAAGGGAAGAAGCTGAGAAGGAAGGGGGGGAATAGGGAAGGGAGAAGCACGATAGGGATCAAGAGGAAAAGGAGAGAAATAAAGAGTTGTCAACCACCTACGACCTGAAACGAGTAGACGGCAGCAATACTGTAATTGACAGTCTATCAGTCATCTACTTCAGTTTGATTGCTATCTCTTGTTACTCCTATTACTAACAACAGAGGTGATAATAGGGGTAATGGGGTTATTGAAGCCTATTTCCTTTGGTAGCTTTTAGAATTGGCTGGACAAATGTTCGAGTGATAGGGTCTGGATTTGAGAAGCACTTGTCAAGTATGGACCAGTAGGCCTGCTGCAGTGTTCCTCCAGTCTTATATTCTTAATATCATATAAATGGCTAAGAAAACCGACAAATTGATCAATGATATATTTGAGCAATACTTAGGCATCATTATTCTGGAAACGTTTCGCCCAGCCGGGAAGGGGGGGGGAAGATGAGATGGAGTTTGAGGTACAGACTGAAGGACTGATTACCTCAGAACTCCTTCGCATCTTCCACCGTTTTTCTCTGTATTGGACTGATGAAGCCACTGGCTGGCGAAACGTTTCCAGAATAAAGATACCTACTTACACTAGTGGATGATTCCACTGTGTTTATTTTTCCATTGTGTCGGTATTTTATACCATTTACTTCTACCTGGAGGGTGTTCCGGGGGTCAACGCCCCCTAGAAGGTGTTCCAGGGGTTAACGCTCCCGTGGCCCAATCCTTGACCAGGCCTCTACGACTATTTTCAACTCCATTCTTGCTCAATTTCTTCATTCCATTACTGAGCTTGACGTACGGGTGTGAACATGTACAAGATGTTGTGGGTGTGTATAAGAGCATAAGAAAGGAGGAACACAGCATCTGAAGTCCAAAAGTTATTTTACAGCTCTATACATCACTAGTGAGACCTCATTTGCATTATGCCTCTCAGTTTTGGTCTCTTTACTACAGGATGGATATAGATTCATTGGAGAACATACAGAGAAGAATGACTAAAATGATTTACTGTATAAGGAATCTCCCGTATGAAGATAGACTTAAAGCGTTGAATCTCCACTCTCTGGAGACACGTAGAATGAGGGGAGATATCATCGAGGTTACAAGTGGATGATGGGCATAAACAAAGGAGATATTAATAAAATACTGAGGATATCGAACCAAGTAAGAACCAGAAATAACGGATTTAAGTTGGATAAATTTAGATTTAGAAAGGACATAGGCAAGTACTGGTTTTCGAACAGAGTTGTAGATGCGTGGAACAATCTTCCGAGTAGGGTGATAGAGGCTAGGACCTTGGGTGGCTTTAAAAAGAGATTGGACAAATATATGAGTTGGAGGGGCTGGGTTTGATTAGTGTCGTGAGTACGGGAGTAAATTCTTAGGTAGTGGTGGTTTTGATAAGGACCTGCCTTGTATGGGCCAGTAGGCCTTCTGCAGTGTTCCTCCATTCTTATGTTCTTATGTGTGGCAGGTGTCGGTGTATGTAAGTTCTGGTGTTGTCAGTGTACCTAACTTCTACTCTCTCCTCTCCTTTATTTTCACTCTAACACTGTTTCTTCCTCTTCCTCCTCACCCTTGCACCTACGTTCTCTCTCACCTTTAGCAGCGCACTCCCTTAGCGAATATTTTTTTTCTCTCTCTCTCAAATTTGCTTCTCTCTTCACTTTCTCGTTCGCCTCTCATTCCCTCGCCCCTCTTCCTCTTATTCACCCCTCACTCCTTTGTCCCTCCTCTTCCTTTCTTCCCTTCCTACCTCTCCCCTCCTCCTCCTCATCCGTCTCTCCCTCTTCCCTCCTCCTCCTCGAGTTTTCCCTCTTCACTTCCTTCCCTCGCTCCTCTTCATTCGGGTCCTCCCCTTCTTTGCCATCACATCTCCCCTCTTCAACTATTAATAGCCAGTAGCCTGTGAAGGTCTTAGGTATCATATTTGTATGGTGGTGGAGGAGAGAAGAGGAGGAGAAGGAAAAGAGGAAGAACTCCAGATAGGATTACTGGAGAGGGATGTGTGTTGAGGGACCTGGTGGTAGGATTTGTGATGTGTGTACTCACCTAGTTGTACTCACCTAGTTGTGGTTGCAGGAGTCGATTCATAGCTCCTGGCCCCGCCTCTTCACTGGCCGCTACTGGGTCACTCTCCCTTCGCCATGAGCCTTATCATACCTCTTCTTGAAGCTATGAATGGATCCTGCCTCCACTACATCGCTTGCTAGACTATTCTACTTCCCGACCACTTTGTGACTGAAGAAATACTTCCTAACATCCCTGTGATTCATCTGAGTCTTCAACTTCCAACTGTGTCCCCTTGTTGCTGTGTCCCATCTCTGAAACATTCTGTCTCTGTCCACCTTGTCAATTCCTCTCAGTATTTTATATGTCGTTATCATGTCCCCCCTATCTCTCCTGTCCTCCAGTGTCGTCAGGTCGATTTCCCTTAACCTCTCCTCGTAGGACATACCCCTTAGCTCCGGGACTAGTCTTGTTGCAAACCTTTGCACTTTCTCTAGTTTCTTTATGTGCTTGGCTAGGTGTGGGTGCCAAAGTGGTGCTGCATACTCCAGTATGGGCCTAACGTACACAGTGTACAGGGTTTTTGAACGATTCCTTATTAAGATGTTGAAATGCTGTTCTTAGGTTTGCTAGGCGCCCGTATGCTGCAACAGTTATTCGGTTGATTTGCGCCTCAGGAGATGTGCCTGGTGTTATACTCACCCCAAGATCTTTTTCCTTGATTGAGGTTTGTAGTATCTGGCCCCTAGACTGTACTCAGTCTGCGGTCTTCTTTGCACATCCCCAATCTTCATGTGTGTGTATGTGTGTGTACTCACCTAGTTCTACTCACTTAGTTGTAATTACAGAGGTCGAGTCAAAGCTCCTGGCCCCCCTCTTCACTGGTCGTGTGTGTGTGCGTGCATGCACGTGATTTCCAAAATAAATTTAGATGAGGATGTCGGTTCTGGAGAAGAGTTAACTCTTGGAGAAGGAAGGAAGGAAGGGTACTAGAAGGAAGGAAGGGAGGGTACTAGAAGGAAGGAAGGGAGGGTACTAGAAGGAAGGAAGGAAGGGAGGGTACTAGAAGGAAGGAAGGGAGGGTACTAGAAAGAAGGAAGGAAGGGTACTAGAAGGAAGGAAGGGAGGGTACTAGAAGGAAGGAAGGGAGGGTACTAGAAGGAAGGAAGGGAGGGTACTAGAAGAAAGGAAGGGAGGGTACTAGAAGGAAGGAAGGGAGGGTACTAGAAGGAAGGAAGGGAGGGTACTAGAAGGAAGGAAGGGATGGTACTAGAAGGAAGGAAGGGTACTAGAAGGAAGGGAGGGTAATAGAAAGAAGGGAGAATACTAGAAGGAAGGGAGGGTACTAGAAGGAAGATATCGAACTAGAAGGAAGGGAGGATACTAGAAAGAAGGTAGGGTACTAGAAGGAAGGGAGCGTAGTAGAAGGAAGGGAGCGTAGTAGAAGGAAGGAAGGATACTAGAAGACATTGAAGGAGGGGAGGCACATTTAGGAGAGGGAGGGGGGTCAAGTTTTAGAGACTTGGAGGGCATACTATTGGAGGAATAGAATAGAAAACTTGAAGGAAGAAGTTGTGAGGCATGAAGGAGGAGTTCATGGAATGTTCTGAAAAATGGTTATTGAAAAAGAAGGCAGAGCTTGAAGGAAGAGAAGGAGGTGAAGGAAGATTTTTTCTTTATTTTAAAGCAGACCGTCGGGGTGATGGAGAGGTCAGGGTGATGGAGAGGTCGGGGTGATGGAGAGGTCGGGGTGATGGAGAGGTCGGGGTGATGGAGAGGTCGGGGTGATGGAGAGGTCGGGGTGATGGAGAGGTCGGGGTGATGGAGATTTCGGGGTGATGGAGAGGTCGGGGTGATGGGGTTCAAAGCCTATCTACTGTACGAGGGTCATTGAAACTGCACGTAACCGATTCATCAACCTTCAGGAGTACTTTAATCTCTAGGAAAACGGGGGAGGGGGGATTTAAAGTAACCTCTCACTTTATATACACCGAGAGGCATACACCTCTCTGTGTGTATAGACAGAGAGGCATACACCTCTCAGTGTGTATAGACATAGAGGCATACACCTCTCAGTGTATATAGGCAGAGAGGCATACACCTCTCAGTGTATATAGACAGAGAGGCATACACCTCTCAGTGTATATAGACAGAGAGGCATACACCTCTCAGTGTATATAGACAGAGAGGCATACACCTCTCAGTGTATATAGACAGAGAGGCATACACCTCTCAGTGTATATAGACAGAGAGGCATACACCTCTCAGCGTATATAGACATAGAGGCATACACCTCTCAGTGTGTATAGACAGAGAGGCATACACCTCTCAGTGTATATAGACAGAGAGGCATACACCTCTCAGCGTATATAGACATAGAGGCATACACCTCTCAGTGTGTATAGACAGAGAAGCATACACCTCTCAGTGTATATAGACAGAGAGGCATACACCTCTCAGCGTATATAGACAGAGAGGCATACACCTCTCAGCGTATATAGACATAGAGGCATACACCTCTCAGTGTGTATAGACAGAGAGGCATACACCTCTCAGTGTATATACACAGAGAGGCATACACCTCTCGGTATGTATACACAGAGAGGCATACACCTCTCAGTGTATATACACAGAGAGGCATACACCTCTCAGCGTATATACAGAGAGGCATACACCTCTCGGTATGTATACACAGAGAGGCATACACCTCTCGGTATGTATACACAGAGAGGCATACACCTATCGGTATGTATACACAGAGAGGCATACACATCTCAGTGTATATACACAGAGAGGCATACACCTCTCGGTATGTATACACAGAGAGGCATACACCTCTCGGTATGTATACACAGAGAGGCATACACCTCTCAGTGTATATACACAGAGAGGCATACACCTCTCAGCGTATATACAGAGAGGCATACACCTCTCGGTATGTATATACAGAGAGGCATACACCTCTCGGTATGTATACACAGAGAGGCATACACCTCTCGGTATGTATACACAGAGAGGCATACACCTCTCAGTGTATATACACAGAGAGGCATACACCTCTCAGTGTATATACACAGAGAGGCATACACCTCTCGGTATATATATACACTTAGTGGAGGGTGAAAGGTGAAACAGTCATGCTTGCAACAAGATCAAAACGTGTTCGAGAAACAGTAACAGTCGAATGCAGATAAAGATATCTTAATCCAAGAAAATGGAGCTCCTCCTCATAATAAATCAGCAGTAACTCTTATCCAACGTAAGACGGCCGACACGAGGGAAGGTGCGGCCATTGTGGACGTGATTTACCATAGCAAACATAAACCACACAAAAAATGAACTATAATGAAGTATAAGGAACTATAATAAAGTATAAGGGACTGTAATAAAGTATAAGGGACTGCAATGAAGTATAAGGAACTATAATGAAGTATAAGGAACTATAATAAAGTATAAGGAACTATAATAAAGTATAAGGGACTGCAGTGAAGTATAAGGAACTATAATAAAGTATAAGGGACTGCAATGAAGTATAAAAAACTATAATGAAGTATAATGAACTATAATAAAGTATAAGGGACTGTAATAAAGTATAAGGGACTGCAGTGAAGTATAAGGAACTATAATAAAGTATAAGGAACTATAATAAAGTATAAGGAACTATAATAAAGTATAAGGAACTATAATGAAGCATAAGGAACTATAATGAAGTATAAGGAACTATAATGAAGTATAAGGAACTATAATGAAGCATAAGGAACTATAATGAAGTATAAGGAACTATAGTGAAGTATAAGGAACTATAATGAAGTATAAGGAACTATAATGAAGCATAAGGAACTATAATGAAGTATAAGGAACTATAATGAAGTATAAGGAACTATAATGAAGCATAAGGAACAAATAATGAAGCATAAGGAACTATAATGAAGTATAAGGAACTATAATGAAGTATAAGGAACTATAATGAAGCATAAGGAACTATAATGAAGTATAAGGAACTATAGTGAAGTATAAGGAACTATAATGAAGTATAAGGAACTATAATGAAGCATAAGGAACTATAATGAAGTATAAGGAACTATAATGAAGCATAAGGAACAAATAATGAAGCATAAGGAACAAATAATGAAGCATAAGGAACTATAGTGAAGTATAAGGAACTATAATGATGTATAAGGAAGGAATATATTAGAGTGGAATGAGGCGCACAGAGTGAAGAATGAAGTGAATAGAACTGTTGATTGAGGAAGCGCAGAAGGAGGAAGAGGAGGAGAAGGAGATAGTGGGGGAAAAGGGAAGGAAGCGAAAGAGGGGAGAGAGAAGGAGAATGCTAGGTGAATGGGGATGGATCACAAGAGATTGGAAGAAAAGTAGTTTTGGCTCTTGTAAGTAGTGGAGTTTCTCACACTGTTGTATCTTGGTGAGTGTTTCTCTCTCACTCACGACCTGCACTCGTCACCTGCACTCACGACCTGCACTCGTCACCTTCACTCACGACCTGCACTCGTCACCTTCACTCACGACCTGCACTCGTCACCTTCACTCACGACCTGCACTCGTCACCTGCACTCACGACCTGCACTCGTCACCTTCACTCACGACCTGCACTCGTCACCTTCACTCACGACCTGCACTCGTCACCTTCACTCACGACCTGCACTCGTCACCTTCACTCACGACCTGCACTCAAAACCTGCACTCCTCACCTTCACTCACGACCTGCACTCGTCACCTTCACTCACGACCTGCTCTCGTCACCTTCACTCACGACCTGCACTCGTCACCTTCACTCACGACCTGCACTCGTCACCTGCACTCGTCACCTTCACTCACGACCTGCACTCGTCACCTTCACTCACGACCTGCACTCGTCATCTTCACTCACGACCTGCACTCGTCACCTTCACTCACGACCTGCACTCGTCACCTTCACTCACGACCTGCTCTCGTCACCTTCACTCACGACCTGCACTCGTCACCTTCACTCACGACCTGCACTCGTCACCTGCACTCGTCACCTTCACTCACGACCTGCTCTCGTCACCTTCACTCACGACCTGCACTCGTCACCTTCACTCACGACCTGCACTCGTCACCTTCACTCACGACCTGCACTCGTCACCTTCACTCACGACCTGCACTTGTCACCTTCATTCATTACCTGCATTCATGATCTTCACCTACGAGTTTCACTCATCTTCACTCAAGACATTCACTCATGACCTTCACTCAAGACCTTCACTCATGACCTTTACTTACGACATTCACTCATGACCTTTACTTACGACATTCACTCATGACTTTCACGTCTCACAAGAATAAAAAATCTCTTACTAAACATTTTCGCAGCAGCATCAAAGAATATAAAAAATTTAGGAATCAAAAAGTACTTAAAAACATCAAAAGAACGACATTAAAATGTTATAGCTTGAGCTTGGCGTCTGGAACAAAGCCAGAGTGTTCTGGAACCAAGCTGGAACGCCCTGGACGAAGCTGCAACACCCTTGACGAAACTGGAATATCCTGGACGAAGCTGGAATACCCTGGACGAAGCTGGGATATCCTGGACGAAGCTGCAACACCCTGGACGAAGCTGGGATATCCTGGACGAATCTGGAATACCCTCGACGAAGCTGGGATATCCTGGACGAAGCTGGAATACCCTGGACGAAGCTGGGATATCCTGGACGAATCTGGAATACCCTCGACGAAGTTGGGATATCCTGGACGAAGCTGGAATACCCTGGACGAAGCTGGGATATCCTGGACGAATCTGGAATACCCTCGACGAAGCTGGGATATCCTGGACGAAGCTGCAACACCCTTGACGAAGCTGGGATATCCTGGACGAAGCTGGAATACCCTGGACGAAGCTGGGATATCCTGGACGAATCTGGAATACCCTCGACGAAGCTGGAATATCCTGGACGAAGCTGGAATACCCTGGACGAAGCTGAAATACCCTGGACGAAGCTGGGATACCCCGGACGAAGCTGGAATATCCTGGACGAAGCTGGAATACCCTCGACGAAGCTGGGATATTCTGCAACGGAGTTGGGATATACTGGAGAGATGTTGAAATACTCGGAATGAAAAGGGAATACTCTGGAACGATGCTGGAAGACTTTGTAATAAACCTGGAATGTCTTGGAACGAAGCGGAAATGCGTACTCTGGAATGCATTAAAGTCAAATAGTCTGGACAAATAGATGGAAATTTTGGAACACCTAAGTTTGAAAACTCTGGTATGCAGCTGGAATACCCTGAAATATATCTGGAATATCCTGAAGTGTACTAGCTGAATACCCTGGAATGTAGCTGGATCATTTGGAAAGTAGCTGGAATGCTCTGGAAAGTAGCGGAAATGCTCTGAAAAGTAGCTTGAATGCTCTCGAATAAATCTGGAACCCTTTGGACTAAACCTGGTATACTTTTGAACTGTTCTGGAACGAAGCTGAAATTACTAGCAACAGAATAAATAACTGACAAAAGTAAGCTAAAAAAAATCCCTGTAATAAACATGTGCAGTTAACAAATTCAAGTGAACGTAGAAGACTTTAGGGAGTGAATGTTCAACAATCCAGTCGACACAGTGAGGATGGAAGATGCAAATAATTTCTTAATTACTCGCCCCCACATTAAAAATGATATGTTTGACAATAACACAGATCCTTCGGACTTCGGGACATGAAATAAACAACGTCGCAATGCATGCAGCACCTGGATCTGTTTCCTGGATTTGGGTACTTGTAAAGCAATGGAAGGTTTGCCCTAGCACGAGCGCTGGGTGTTCTTTGGAGGAGGCGCTGAAATTCAGGTGAAATTTCTGAAGTATTGATAAGTGAGGTCGCAGCTCCTCTTCACAAAGGAGGCAGCAGAGATGTGTCAAACTATTACAGACTAGTTAACATCACAAGGCTGGAATGGCGCTGTGTTCGCCAGCTTTCTGTTTCCATGGAGAACCAATATTCGAACGAACCAAATCATCATGGATTTAGAGATGGATGATCTTGCGTGTCATAGCATTCATCACGACAAAATCACCGAAACTTTGGAAGAAAATCAAAACGTACATGTGGTTTACAGGGATTTTGCAAAGGCATTTTGACAACTGTGACAGTGGAGTGATAGCCCATAAAATAAGGTCACTCGGTATAACAGGAAACGTACTGAAATGGGTATCTAATTTTTTAACAAACAGCAACCAAAGAGTGGTAATAAACAAGCCAAAGTTGAAAGTTCAGTACACAAAAGCACTGAAGATAGTTTACTACCTGCATAGATCCAATAAAGCATTTCAACTACTGGGAATGCCTCGTAGCACTGAGACTGTACCCTTTCAACCATAATACTTTATTTAAACTGAGAAATACTGGAGGAAGTGTAAAATAAATATTGTGAAAAGCAGGGGCGCCATGAGCACAATAAGATAACCCTGTGTCAACATCCACAGTTCAAGACTATTTAGAAATATTGCCTGAACGAATCAAGAAATCCTCAGTAGGAAGCTGAATCACCGGTTCAACCAACATGTGATGGCTGTATGGGATACCAACACCAGCAGTCTGGGTGAACTGGCCCTCAACAAGGAAACTCGGTCAATAGCCGGTCTGGCTAGTAGAAAAACCATCAAAATCGGTCGCACGTATATCACAGGTATTTTCAGATAAGCTGGAATCCTCGGTGAAAAAGCTGGAATACTCTGGAACGAACCTGGAATACTCTGAAACAAAGCTGGGATGCTCTTGAACACAGATGGATTCTTCAGGAACCCAGGTAAAACACTTAAGTGTTGGAAATTCGCTGGAAGAAGACGAAGTGGTGTGCTCATTCAACAAGTTATTTGAAAAAAAGAAAAAAAAATGGCTCCTGTAAACACCTGTTGGGAAGACAGCCCGTGAGAGCATCTGCAGGTGGTGCTGGAACACCACCTGAATGGAAGGCCAAGACTTCCAGAATGGAAGACTAAGTCCTCCAGGAGAAATGACTGAGACTTTCAGAAAGGAAGATCAAGTCTTCCAGAAGGAGGAAAGACCCTTGGAAGGGAAATAAAGACCTCTGGGAGGGAAGACGAAGACCTTCAGGAGGGAAGTCGAAGACTTCTAGGAGGGAAGACGAAGAGCTTCAGAAGGGAAGACGAAGACCTCCAGGAGGGAAGACGAAGACCTCCAGGAGGGAAGACGAAGACCTCCAGGAGGGAAGACGAAGACCTCCAGGAGGGAAGACGAAGACCTCCAGGAGGGAAGACGAAGACCTCCAGGAGGGAAGACGAAGACCTCCAGGAGGGAAGACGAAGACCTCCAGGAGGGAAGACGAAGACCTCCAGGAGGGAAGACGAAGACCTCCAGGAGGGAAGACGAAGACCTCCAGGAGGGAAGACGACTTAATAAAGGAACCAAAATATGTAAACTCTCTTTAGCCTCTGGGAGCAATAAGGATAAAACGTCTCTACCTGAAGCTGATCCCATACACTGAATACGAGGGAAGAAGAGACACGTAGCACCACAGGGACGACGTTTTGCTCTACACACAGCCGAAATCTTGTTCTGCAACGTCTTTCTTCTCTTCATTACTGCCCGAAACAACGCTACTTTTGGATACAAAACTGAGGAATATAATTCAGCCTGGCACTGTGATAGCATTACCAGTAACGAACTCAGGAAAAATATTACAAGATATTGCCCACTCTGGCTATACCAGGAAATATATCTCAAGATTGTGCTCACTCTGACACCGTGCCAACAATAGCAGTGAACTCAGCAAATATATCGCAGTCGTTTAGTAAATAAGTGGAAAGGTTAGCATTCATGTATATAAATCGTTCCATTATTTACATGTTGTTGATGAAACGTCAGCAATGCTTTGCAACTTGAAATTTCTATTATATGCTATATATATATATATATATATATATATATATATATATATATATATATATATATATATATATATATATATATATATATATATATATATATATATATATATATGGAGGTACCACCTCTAGAGCTTTACTGGGGATCCTCATCTTCAGAGAAGACAATAAACGTACCTCAGGGAAAACTCAAACTATATTATATATGTACTTTATTAATAGACAGAATACATTGACTGAAAACACAAACATGAACATGAATACATTGGTACAATATATCAAAGATTATGAATCTCCTCCAGCTCCTCTGAAGCCGGAGGAAGGAAAGAGGAAACGCATGTATTTCAAACAGGAAGAAATATATTACTGTAACCCCTAGATTAAACCTACATCGATGTACTGCAATGTTTCCATGGTATCTGTGTGCGCCCTGGAGACCACTGTAGCAAAAATTTTTATATATTGTATTATATGCAAAAGCTAAATAAAAAATTCACTTGTTTACTTTCTTTCTTACTTACTTTCATTAACAGTTAGGTTACCATGACTACAGACTAACGGAATTAACCCAGGCTTCTGAACAACAAATTACTGAGCGGATGTATACGTCAAGACGAAAAAAAACAGAGGATACCTCCTCAAAAAAAAAAAAAAAAGTAGCAAGACACGACACAGATTTAGTTCTGGTCGAGATACATACAGTGTGTTCCCGTGCGGTGAGGCCCTCTAGTGGGAGGCAGAGGAACTACAGTGCCTCCACCCACCACCTTCCAGCCTCTAGTAAGATAAGATAAGATTTCTTCGGATTTTTAACCCCGGAGGGTTAGCCACCCAGGATAACCCAAGAAAGTCAGTGCGTCATCGAGGACTGTCTGTCTTATTTCCATTGGGGTCCTTAATCTTGTCCCCCAGGATGCGACCCACACCAGTCGACTAACACCCAGGTACCTATTTGCTGCTAGGTGAACATGACAACAGGTGTAAGGAAACACGTCGAAATGTTTCCACCCGCCGGGAATCGAACCCGGGCACTCCGTGTGTGAAGCAAGAGCTCTAGCCACCAGACCACCTAATTGTCAAAAGCACATGTCGATATTCACCTATATGTGGTTGCATGAGTCGAGTCTCAGCTCCTGGCCTCGCCTCTTCGCTGGTCACGGCTAGGTTCATTCTTTCCTAGCCTCGAGAGCCTTATCGTACCTCTTCTTAAAGCTATGTATGGATCCTGTCTCTACCACTCCATTCTCCAGGGAGTTACACTTCCTCTCTACTCTAAGACTGTATAAATACTTCCAGTTGTACCCTCGTGTTCCCGTTTCCCCATCTCATACAGTCTGTTCCTTTCCACCCAGTCATTTCCTCTCAGTACTTTTGTACGTTGTTATCATATCACTCTTAATCCTTTCCTCTAGTGTCTCATTGGACATATCACTTAGCTCCGAGACTAATTTTGTTGCAAACCTCTGCAGTTTCTCCAATATCTTGACATGCTTGACCAGGTGTGGGTTCCATACTGGTGCTTCATACTCAAAAATGGATCTGACGTACACTGTATACAGTGTTGTAGATGACTCGTTACTTAGATGTTTAAAAGCTAGTCTTAGTTTTGCCAGACGTGCATTTGTTGCAGCAGTTATTAGTAATTCTCTCTCCCTCTCTCTCTCTCTCTCTCTCTCTCATACAAGGCTGGCTAAGACATACACTGCAGCTACATTATTCACTAAAGCTCCTCCTATGCATGTCGATATACACTGGATTATATAAACACGTCACAGTAATGACAAGCAAACAGAGTGGGAGAGTCTGAGGTAAATAATTGACCTGCCTTCCTTCAAAATACACATCAGTGAAGCAAATTACTCTGATGTATATTATACATTTTGATGTAGATGTACATATATATATAATACATCATGTATAATATACATCATGCATATACTTGATGTATACTGTTCATATTGATGTGTACTGTAGAGACTTTATAGGTAACTGGAGTGAAAAAGAAAAAAATATATAGATCACTGGATATATACTCCAGAAGAGGTATTTCTATTAGCTTATAAATGCTGAAAGTTTACTTTAATCCCTATTTTAAGGATCAAAGTATTCTTGTCTGGTAGTGAAAAAGGTTACTTGCAGCCTTAATGACCCTTAGCGTAGTCGCGAGGCTTTAAACTGCATTAATCAACCAACCAAGAGCGCAGGTCTTAGCAGATAGCCTCGTTGTGAACTTTCAAAGACTTCTGCTATCTGAATCTCTCATGCACTCCCATATTCTCTTCCTGACCTTACCTGGGTTACGCCTGGTATTTCAGCAGAAAGAGAGATATATAAATGGTTTAGAGAACGCTTGGGTATCTTTATTGAAGAAACGTTTTTCCAGGCAGTGGATTTTTTTTTAATATCAGTCCAATACAGAAGTGTTGCACAAGTGTCTTTCACTCATCTACCAGAGAAGGAGAGACATTGTTATTTACTGGGCCAATGGTGGCCAGGTACCACCGCCTCTTGGTCCTTCTCTCGAAGACATCTTTTACTCCGGAGGACGAGTGACCATCAGTACTTGATTGTTGACATCTCGGACGTCAGCCAAAGCTACCGAATCTGAAAGCTCTACCCTCACAGCTAGCTCCATTATGATGCACTAAATCAACAATAACAAGTAATAATAATAAGTATAATTTTTTAATATGTCAAGGCCTAGGATTGGAATGAATGAGGCTCTATTACAGGTATTGTAAAATAAATTCAAGAACTCTTGCGGGAACGGAAGAGAAGAAAGAAGAAATAGAGGGGGAAAACAGGGAGGAGAACCTAAAAATATAGAAAGAGAAAGAATGAGAAGAGAAGGAAGATTGGGGAATGATATATAAGCTTAACCTAATTAACGTGGCTTTGTTTATGATGGAGAGGGGAGACGTGGATGGGAGGGAAGGAGGTGGTGAAAGGGGAAATAATGGAGAGGGGGAGGAATATGAAAAGAAGGAGAATAGGGTAGGGAAAGGAGGGAATTTGATGGGAGGGATAATGGGATTGAAGGGAGGGAGTTGGGTGAGATGTGAGAGGAGTTACGCTGCTTTTGGTGGGTTGTTACTGGCATACAGCACTCAGGTGTGATGAGAGAGATGAAGGAGGGAGGGAGGGAAGCAAGGAGAGAGGGAAGGAGGGAGGGAGTTTAGTGTGAGGGAAGAAGACGCAGCTCACACAGTCCATGCAGCTTACACAAATTAAGCAGCCTACACAGCCTACACAGCCTACATAGCCTGCACAGCACAAGGCTTTCTCTCTCTCGTTACTGCCACACCACTTCACTAAATGGGGCTCTTAGCATCGTTAGCAAGCTTCACACATTCACTTATGGTAATTCCCATCTTAATAAAACTTATATATAACTTTAATATACATAATCTTATAAGGAGGGAGGGTAGTGGGAGGGGGAGAGGGCGAAAGGAGTAAGGGAGTTCAATGAGAAGGAGATGGAAGGAGGGAGTTAGGTGGTCGTCAGTCTGTCTCAAGTTCGTAGGTAAAAATCTTTTGTGATGGAGTCAGGTTCTTCCTCATCAGTGGTGGTTGATGTTGGAGTCAGGTTCCTCCTCCATCAGTGGTTGTTGGTGATGGAGATAGGTTCCTCCTCCCTCAGTGGTTGTTGGTGATGGAGTCTGTTCTTCCTCCCTCAGTGGTTGTTGATAATGGAGTCAGGTTCCTCCTCCACCAGTGGTTGTTGGTGATGGAGTCAGGTTCCTCCTCCATCAGTGTTTGTTGGTGATGGAGTCAGGCTTTTCCTCCTCCCTCAGTGGTTGTTACTGCCATGTCATGTTATCTATTGAGAAGAATTATCTACTCCAACCCAAACTAAGAACTATTATATATTATCTAGGTACGTGAGTAAAGGATAGAATAGCAGAAGGCTCTCTTCCCAACCCTTCCCTCCCTTCGGCCACTGCCGCCATGAAAACGATGGGAAGAAGCGAACATATACCACAGTAGAAAAATGTCATGAAATTTGTAGGAGAGGTGGAAGACGTGGGTAACAACTGCCTTTACTTAATTAGTACTTTTGTTTTCCTAAACTATTCGTGTTGGTTCACTTCCACTCAGAGAGCTGTGTGCACCAGTAGTTCTATGTTCAGTTACTACCAGTTCTACAGTGAATACGACAACCATCTACTTCTACTACTGCTGCTGATAGTGATTATGTTGTTTCATTGTCTACCTACATCAGGAATCTGTTGACTTCGGATTTTTCCAACTATTGAATGAGTATGATTGCTTGTGCGGGTTTAGTGGGTGGGTGAGTGAAGTAGCGAGTGTACTAGGCCACATCTCGCTTCAGTCCTCTACAGCCATACCTTGCTGGTCACTAATTATCACCTCTTCTGAGATAAAGACCCGCGTCGGGAAACACTTGTCCTGTCTCCTGACGAACCTTACCTAACCTGCCTTCTGAGATATAAAACAATTTGACTGATCCAGCAATCTTGACTGACAAAGTTAAACTGAGCATGTACGTCTTGAAGGTTGTGGCAGATCGACCCACTGAGGTCACAGTGTGTCTGTCTGAGGCCACTTCTTGTGAAGTGCTTCTCCACTTGGTTTTTGAATGAGTGTATTCCATCCTGCTATAATTCTATAAAAAAATCCTTTGCACTTAATATGTTAGAGTTGTACCTTCTGTCTGGCAGTTTCGCTCCATTGTTTCGGACTATGGGCTCTTTCAGCACCTCTTGTGGTGGGGTTTTGTCATCCGCTGCTCTACCCGTGCCCATTATTAAACTATGATCACTGCTTAGCAAATCCTTGAGATGGTTCCAGGTACTGGATCCCTAACATGGTTCCAGGTACTGGATCCCTGAGATGGTTCCAGGTACTGGATCCCTAAGATGGTTCCAGGTACTGGATCCCTAACATTGTTCCAGGTACTGGATCCCTAACATTGTTCCAGATACTGGATCCCTGAGATGGTTCCAGGTACTGAATTCCTGAGATGGTTCCAGTCACTGGATCCCTAACATGATTCCAGGTACTGGATCCCTGAGGTGGTTATAGGTACTGGGTCCCTGAGGTGGTTTCAGGTACTGGATCCCTAACATGGTTCCATGTACTGGATCCCTGTGATGGTTCCAGCCTGGGTAAGCCAGTGATCAATGCTGCCGTGGTTTATCAGAGGGTTGATTTACATGGGTGTTGTGGTGGACCTAGCACGCCAGCGGTGCTCCGTGTCTCAGCCAGCCAGAGCGGCGGTCCTCTCCAGGCTGTCATCCCAGTATTAAGATCGGCGACACATGATTACGCCTGGAGCATGTGTAAACATCACCCATCCGTCCGTTCATGTACGCCTCTCATCCTCGTTCTCTCTCTCTCTCTCTCTCTCTCTCTCTCTCTCTCTCTCTCTCTCTCTCTCTCCTCCCCCCTTCTCCTTCTCTCTCTCCTCTCTCTCTCTACTCTCTCTCCTTCTTCCTCTCTCTACTCTCTCTCTCCCTCTCCTTCCTTCCTTCTCATTCTTTTCCTCCCTCCCATTCTTTCTATTCCTCCCTTTCTCTATCTTTCCTTATCCCTCTCTCTTTCTCTTTATAAATTTCTTCTTCCCTACCTCCATTTTCATCCTCTCCCACCCATCTTCTCCCTCCTCCACACATTTTCTGTCCCTCCCATCATCTTCCCTTCCATAGTCTCTCCCACCCTTCCTCCACCTCTGTTTCTCCCCGTTTTTTCATAATCTCCATTTCTTGTCCCCTTCCCGTCAACCTCCCTCCCTCCCTTTATCCATATCTCTCACTGTCTTTTTATAAACCCTCCCTCCCTCTCGCATTTCCGCCCTCTCCCATCTCTCCCTCCATCCAGTTCCCCCTCTACCCCAGTACTGGGGGGAGGGAGAGGGGGTAAAGCTGGGGTGAGAGTTGTTGTGTTAAGTTATATTCAGCTTGACAACAGCGGCTCACAAGGGAATTACTTCCGCTCTTCACGCACGCAATCCTAGCAGCTGCCCTCTGTACACACACGCGCACACACACACACACACACACACGCAAACACACACTCAAGGAAAAAGATCTTGGGGTGAGTATAACACCAGGAACATCTCCTGAGGCGCACATCAACCAAATAACTGCTGCAGCATACGGGCGCCTAGCAAACCTAAGAACAGCATTCCGACATCTTAATAAAGAATCGTTCAGGACCCTGTATACTGTGTACGTTAGGCCCATACTAGAGTATGCAGCACCAGTTTGGAACCCACACACCTAGCCAAGCACATAAAGAAGCTAGAGAAAGTGCAAAGGTTTGCAACAAGACTAGTCCCGGAGCTAAGGGGTATGTCCTACGAGGAGAAGTTAAGGGAAATCGACCTGACGACACTGAAGGACAGAAGAGATAGGGAGGACATGATAACGACATATAAAATACTGAGAGGAATTGGCAAGGTTGACAGAGACAGAATGTTCCAGAGATGGGACACAGCAACAAGGGGTCACAGTTGGAAGTTGAAGACTCAGATGAATCACAGGGATGTTAGGAAGTATTTCTTCAGTCACAGAATGGTTAGGAAGTGGAATAGCTTGGGAAGTGATGTACTGGAGGCAGGATCCATTCATAGCTTCAAGAAGAGGTATGATAAGGCTCATGGCGTAGGGAGAGTGACCCAGTAGCGGCTAGTGAAGAGGCGGGGCCAGGAGCTATGAATCGACCCCTGCAACCACAACTAGTGAGTACAACTAGGTGAATACACACACAAACACACACAGATGAATCACAGGGATGTTAGGAAGTATTTCTTCAGTCACAGAGTGGTCAGGAAGTGGAATAGCTTGGGAAGCGATGTAGTGGAGGCAGGTTCCATACATAGCTTTAAGAAGAGGTATGATAAAGCTCCTGGCGCAGGGAGAGTGACACAGTAGCGGCCAGGGAAGAGGCGGGGCCAGGAGCTATGAATCGACCCCTGCAACCACAACTAGGTGAGTACACACACACATACACACACACACACACACGCCCCGATGGCATGGTGGCTAGCGCTCTTGCTTCACGCACGGAGGGCCCGGGTTCAATTCCCGGCGGGGCCGAAACATTTCGAAGTGTTTCGTACACACACACACATATATACAACAGGCCTAGTGTCTAATCGACATGTGCCTAGGACAAAATGGTAACTAACTAACTAACATGCATGCACACTTATGCACAGTTGATTTTTTATTGAATACGCACATGTAACACGCCTTGCCTCTGCGCACACAGAAGCGTATGGCTTATTTTGTGGTGGTCGAATTTTGTACACGCACTTCTCTACGTACACAGTCGTACTTGGAAGAGCCGTTGTAAATACCTACATGCGTAAATTTTCTCATCTACGCATATACCTGGAGTCTACCTGGAGGGTATTCCGGGGATCAACGCCCCCGCGGCCCAGTCCACGACCATGCCTCCCGGTGGATCAGGGCCTGATCAACCAGGCTGTTACTGCTGGCAGCACGTAGTCCAACGAACGAACCACAGCCCGGCTGATCCGGCAACCAGGGACCTATTCTTAATTCCCCTTATGCATGGTGGGAGGCTGTTGAATAGTCTTTGGCCCTGGACACTTATTGTGTTTTCTCTTATTGTACCAATGGCGCCCCCCACTTTTCATTGAGGGCATTTTGCATCGCCTGCCCAGTCTTTTACTTTCGTAGGGAGTGATTTCTGTGTGCAGATTCGGGACCATTCCTTCTAGGATTTTCCAAGTGTAGATTATGATATATCTCTCTCGCCTGCGTTCCAGTGAATACAAGTCAAGTACTTCTAAGCGTTCCCAGTACTTGAGGTGTTTGATAGAACTTATATGTGCAGTAAAGGTTCTCTGTACATTCCCTAGATCTGCAATTTCATCTGCTTTGAACGGAAATGTTAATGTACAGCAGTATTCCAGCCTAGAGAGAACAAGTGATTTGAAAAGGATCATCATTGGCTTGGCATCTCTTGTTTTGAACGTTCTCATTATCCATCCTATCATTTTCTTTGCGGGTGTGATAGTGGCACTGTTGTGATCCTTGAAAGTAAGATCCTCAGACATTACCATTCCCAGGTCCCTCACATTATTTTTCCGCTCTATTATATGATCAGAGTTTGTAGTATACTCAGTTGTAGTTATTATCTCCTCCAGTTTTCCATAACAGAATAGTTGAAATTTGTGTTCATTGATCATCATATTATTTTCCGTTGCCCATTGGAAAACTTGGTTTATATCTTCTTGAAGGTTAACCGTGTCATCAATAGATGAGTCTCATGCAGATCCTACTATCGTCTGCAAAAGATTACATTGCTGTGGATTACATCTTTGTTTATGTCTGATATAAGGATGAGGAACAGGATGGGGGCGAGTACTGTGCCTTGTGGAACAGAGCTTTTCACTATGGCAGCTTCCGATTTAACTTTGTTGACCACTACTCTCTGTGTTCGATTGGTTAGAAAGTTGAAGATCCATCTCTCCACTTTTCCAGTTATTCCTTTAGCACGTATTTTGTGCACTATTACGCCATGATCACACTTGTCAAAGGCTTTTGCAAAGTCTGTGTTTATTACATCTGCATTCTGTTTTTCTTCCAGTGCATCCAAGACCATATCATAGTGATACAGCAATTACGAGAGACAGGAGCTGCCTTCCCTGAACCCATATTGCCCTGGATTGTGCAGTTTTTGGGAAACCAAGTGGTTTGCAATCGTGCTTCTTAGCACTCTTTCAAAGATTTTCATGATGTGGGACGTTAGAGCTATTGGTCTATAGTTTTTAGCTAATGCTTTGCTGCCACCTTTGTGGAGTGGGGCTATGTCCGTTGTTTTTAGTGACTGTGGATTTTCACCCATGTCTAAGTTTCTTCTCCATAGTATACTTAGGGCACTGGAAAGGGGTTTCTTGCAGTTCTTAATGAACACAGTCTGTACCTGGGGCTGACTGCATGGGTATGTTATATAAGTTGTATAATTTACGCAAATTATAAATTTCCTTAATAACTGAAAAGAGATGGTCACTATATGGACGACCCTACACTACTCCTCTTACTGTGAATAAGACACATGTGCAAGACCTGGTTATCTTTATTGCCCAAACGTCCCTGCAATAAAGATACCCCAGTGTTGTACATGTGTCTTATTCGTCAACTTGGTATTGTATGGCAGTCACACCTCTGTACTGTTATTACGAATACAGTAACTACCCTCTGTGTCTACCTGGCTTGAACTACTGCTGCTGTTAATGCTGCTGCTGCTGCTGCTGCTACACTACTACTACTACTACTACTTCTACTACTACTGCTAATTATAATAAAAATAATAATAATATTAATAAACTATAATAATACCACTTATATTGCTGCTGCTGATTATGATGATGATGATGATGATGATATGATACATGATGATGATGATGATGATGATGATGATGATGATGATTATGATGATGATTATGATGATGATGATGATTATGATGATGATGATGATTATGATGATGATTATGATGATGATGATTATGATGATGATGATTATGAAGATGATGATGATGATGATGATGATAATGATGATGTAATAACGTGCACAAGGAGCGACCAGACCAGAGAATGAAATGTAAAATGAATGAAGCAAGTATAGAGTGATACTCTGAATGAGCACCACCTCGCAACACTACATTTGTTCATAAATTTAATCTATGTGGCTAATGAGGCTCTCTTGTGTGTGTGTGTGTGTGTGTGTGTGTGTGTGTGTGTGTGTGTGTGTGTGTGTGTACTCACCTAGTTGTACTCATCTAGTTGTGGTTGCAGGGGTCGAGTCACAGCTCCTGGCCCCGCCTCTTCATTGGCCGCTACTCGGTCACTCTACCCGCTCCATGAGCCTTATCATACCTCTCTTTAAAGCTATGTATGGATCCTGCCTCCACTACATCACATCCCAGACTATTCCACTTCCTGACCACTCTGTGACTGAGGAAATACTTCCTAACATCCTTGTGGTTCATCTGAGTCTTCAACTTCCAACTGTGTTCCCTTGTTGTTGTGTCCCATCTCTGGAACATTCTGTCTCTGTCCACCTTGTCGATTCCTCTCAGTATTTTATATGTCGTTATCATGTCCCCCCTGTCTCTCCTGTCCTCCAATGTCGTCAGGTCGATTTCCCGTAACCTCTCCTCGTAGGACATACCTCTTAGTTCCAGGACTAGTCTTGTTGCAAACCTTTGCACTTTCTCTAGTTTCATTACATGCTTGGCTAGGTGAGGGTTCCAAACTGGCGCTGCATACTCCAGTATGGGCCTAACGTACACAGTGTACAGGATCCTGAATGACTCCTTAATTAAGATGTCGGAATGCTGTTCTTAGGTTTGCCCAAGCGTCTGTATGCTGCAACAGTTATTTGATTGATGTGCGCCTCAGGAGATGTGCCCGGTGTGATACTCACCCCAAGATCCTTTTTCTTGAGTGAGGTTTGTAAGCTCTGCCCCCTAGACTGTACTCCGTCTTTACCCTTCCCCAATCTTCATGACTTTGCACTTGGAGGGGTTGAATTCCAGGAGGCAGTTGCTGGACCAGGCTTGCAGCCTGTCCAGATCCCTCTGTAGTTCTGCCTGATCCTCCTCCGATTGAATTCTTCTCATCAACTTCACATCATCTGCAAACAAGGACACTTCGGAGTCTATTCCTTCCGTCATGTCGTTCACAAATACCAGAAACAGCACCGGTCCTAGGACTGATCCCTGTGGCACCCCGCTCGTTACAGGCGCCCACTCTGACACCTCGCCACGTACCATGACTCGTTGTTGTCTTCCTGACAGGTATTCCCTGATCCATTGCAGTACCTTCCTTGTTATTCCTTCCTGGAACTCCAGCTTTTGCACTAATCTCTTGTGTGGAACTGTGTCAAACGCCTTCTTGCAGTCCAAGAAAATGCAATCTACCCACCCTTCTCTCTCTTGTCTTACTGCCGTCACCCTGTCATAGAACTCCAGTAGGTTTGTGATGCATGATTTCCCATCCCTAGAACCATGCTGGCTGTCGTTGATAAGCTCATTCCTTTCTAGGTGCTCCACCACTCTTCTCCTGATAATCTTCTCCATGACCTTGCATACTATACATGTCAGTGACACTGGTCTGTAGTTTAGTGCTTCGTGTATGTCTCCTTTTTTTAAAAATTGGGACTACATTTGCTGTCATCCATACCTCAGGTAGTTCCCTGTTTCGATAGATGTGTTGAAGATTGTTGTTAGTGGTACACATAGCTCCTCTTCTCCCTCTCTCAGGACCCATGGAGAAATGTTATCCGGCCCAATCGCCTTTGAGGTACTCACCTAGTTGTACTCACCTAGTTGTGGTTGCTAGGGTCGATTCAAAGCTCCTGGCCTCGCCTCTTCACTGGCCGCTACTGGGTCTCTCTCCCTTCGCCATGAGCCTTATCATACCTCTTCTTAAAGCTATGAATGGATTCTGCCTCCACTACATCGCTTCCCAAACTATTCCACTTCCTGACCACTCTGTGACTGAAGAAATACTTCCTAACATCCCTGTGATTCTTCTGAGTCTTCAACTTCCAGCTGTGTCCCCTTGTTGCTGTGTCCCATATCTGGAACATTCTGTCTCTGTCCACCTTGTCAATTCCTCTCAGTATTTTATATGTCGTTATCATGTCCCCCCTTACTCTCATGTATTCCAGTGTCGTCAGGTCGATTATCCTTAACCTCTCTCGTAGGACATACCCCTTTGCTCCGGGACTAGTCTTGTTCCAAACCTTTGCACTTTCTCTAGTTTCTTTATGTTCTTCGCTAGGTGTTTTTGTGCGTTTGTGTGTGTGTGTGTGTTTGTGTACTCACCTAATTGTACTCACCTAATTGTGGTTGCAGGGTCGAGACTCAGCTCCTGGCCCCGCCTCTTCACTGTCCGCTACTGGGTCACTTCTCTCCCTGCTCCATGGGCTTTATCATTCCTCGTCTTAAAGCTATGTATGGTTCCTGCCTCCACTACATCATTTGCTAGACTATTCCATTTCCTGACTACTCTATATCTGAAAAAATTCTTCCTAACATCTCTTTGACTCATCTGGGTCTTCAACTTCCAATTGTGCCCCCTTGTTTCTGTGTTCCCTCACTGAAACATCCTGTCACTGTCTACCTTGTGTGTGTGTACGTTTGTGTGTGTTGTGTGTTTTCTTAAAAGTTAATTGTTGTTCACATCCCTCTCATGAAATACAAACACACACATCCCTCTCATGAAATACAAACACCCACATCCCTCTCATGAAATACAAACACACACATCCCTCTCATGAAATACAAACACCCACATCCCTCTCATGAAATACAAACTCACACATCCCTTTAATGAAATACAAACACCCACATCCCTCTCATGAAATACAAACACACACATCCTTCTCGTGAAATACAAACACACATGCCTCTCATGAAATACAAACACACACATCCCTCTCATGAAATACAAACACACACATCCCTCTCGTGAAATACAAACACACACATTCCTCTCATGAAATACAAACTCACACATCCCTCTCGTGAAATACAAACACACACATCCCTCTCGTGAAATACAAACACACACATCCCTCTCGTGAAATACAAACACACACATGCCTCTCATGAAATACAAATACACACATCCCTCTCGTGAAATACAAACACACACATCCATCTCGTGAAATACAAACACACACATGCCTCTCATGAGATACAAACACACACATCCCTCTCGTGAAATACAAACACACACATCCCTCTCGTGAAATACAAACACACACATCCCTCTCGTGAAATACAAACACACACATCCCTCTCATGAAATACAAACACACACATCCCTCTCATGAAATACAAACACACACATCCTCTCATGAAATACAAACTCACACATCCTCTCGTGAATAAACACACATCCTCTGTGAAATACAACACACAATCCTCTCGTGAAATACAAACACACACATGCCTCTCATGAAATACAAACACACACATGCCTCTCGTGAAATACACACACATGCCTCTCGTGAAATACAAACACACACATGCCTCTCATGAAATACAAACACACACATGCCTCTCATGAAATACAAACACACACATGCCTCTCATGAAATACAAACACCCACATCCCTCTCATGAAATACAAACACACACATCCCTCTCATGAAATACAAACACACACATCCCTCATGAAATACAAACACACACATCCTCTCATGAAATACAAACACACACATCCTCTCATGAAATACAAACACACACATCCTCTCATGAAATACAACACACACATCCTCTCATGAAATACAAACACACACTCCCTCTCATGAAAACAAACACACACATTCCTCTCATGAAATACAAACACACATCCCTCTCATGAAATACAAACACACAATCCTCTCATGAAATACAAACACCACATCCCTCTCATGAAATACAAACACACACATCCCTCTCATGAAATACAAACACACACATCCCTCTCATGAAATACAAACACACACATCCTCTCATGAAATACAAACACACACATCCCTCTCATGAAATACAAACACACACATCCCTCTCATGAAATACAAACACACACATCCCTCTCATGAAATACAAACACACATCACTCATGAACAAACACACACATGCCTCTTATGAATGGTAAGACACATCCCTCACAGTGAATACAATACACATCCCTCATGGAAATACAAACACATTGCTATGAAATACAAACACACATCGCTCATATCAAACACACACTCCCTCTCATGAAATACAAACACACACATCCCGCTCATGAAATACAAACACACACATCCCTCTCATGAAATACAAACACACACATCCCGCTCATGAAATACAAACACCCACAGTTTTCCTCTTGTTATCCCAAGCATCAACATGGGTGAGCGCCCTCTGCTGGCTTTGATTGGTAAGTGTATACCCCACAGTGCAATACAATAACACCCTGGACACATATAACAGTTGTTGTGTTATGACCTGGCTCTATCCACCTCTTCCCTCTCCCTTCTGTTCTTTTCTCTGCTTTCTTGCGTATTTTTTATCTTCAGATGTCTTTTCATTTCCTGAATATTTTCGAATCTTAATAAAAAAAATTATTTTATTGTGCATCCTGTGTCACCAATATAATTTTTCTGTCATATAATAAATTATCATTTTTATCCATGTAAACGGTATTGATTTTTAACACGTCACGGATGGTTGATTCATGGAGTTTAAAACCTGTCGACACATGGTGTTTTTAACCTATCGACACATGGAGTTTAAAACCTGTCGACACATGGTGTTTTTAACCTATCGACACATGGAGTTTAAAACCTGTCGACACATGGAGTTTTTAACCTATCGACACATGGAGTTTAAAACCTGTCGACACATGGTGTTTTTAACCTATCGACACATGGAGTTTAAAACCTGTCGACACATGGAGTTTTTAACCTATCGACACATGGAGTTTAAAACCTGTCGACACATGGTGTTTTAACCTATCGACACATGGAGTTTAAAACCTGTCGAACATGGGTTTTTAACCTATCGACACATGGAGTTTAAAACCTGTCGATACATGGAGTTTTTAACCTATCGACACATGGAGTTTAAAACCTGTCGACACATGGTGTTTTTAACCTATCGACACATGGAGTTTAAAACCTGTCGACACATGGAGTTTTTAACCTATCGACACATGGAGTTTAAAACCTGTCGACACATGGTGTTTTTAACCTATCGACACATGGAGTTTAAAACCTGTCGACACATGGAGTTTTTAACCTATCGACACATGGAGTTTTAAACCTATCGACACATGGAGTTTTAGCTCTATCGACTCATGGAGTTTAAAACTTATCGACTCATGGAATCTAAAAATATTGAAAAACTCATTATTGAAAAAGTTATTAGAGAAAGGTGGATTAAATATATTGAGAATAAAATCTATAATAACTATTAAATAATTTGGTCTTCGGTTTGCAAATTCTTATATTTCAAATCTGTTACGTTATTAGACAGAGTTTGGAAATGTAAAAGAAAATAGAAATGGATGGGCAGATTGTATTTAACCAGACTTTAATAAAGCCTTTGACAGAGTTTTCCATTAAAGATAATTTTGAAACTTCACAATACTGGAGGAATTAAAGACAAATTATTATAGTGGATGGGAGACTTATTGTCCGAGAGAAAAATGCGAGCAGTTATAAAAGTGAAAAATGTCTGTGTGGGGAGATGTCACAAGTGGGGTGTCACAAGGCTCTGTACTTGTTCCAACAATGTTCTTAATTTATGTAAATGATTTGCCAGAAGGGAAATGGAGATGATACTGAAATTAATAATGTAATATTAATGATAAAAATGACTATAAATCTTTACAAAATGGTCTGGATAGATTGAATTCATGGAGTGACAGATTTATGATTGAATGCACTGTAGATAAATGCATGCAATGGAAATGAAAGAAAGTGAAATCAGGCCTAAGGAGGAATACAAACTGATAAAATCTTGAATGTATGGGATATAGAGAGGGATCTAGGAGTTAATATTAACAAAAAACTCTCACTTCAAGATCATATAAATGAATCTGTGAGAAACTCATATGTTGTTCTGGCCAGCTATATAA
This sequence comes from Cherax destructor, assembly GCA_009830355.1. NCBI lineage: Eukaryota > Metazoa > Arthropoda > Malacostraca > Decapoda > Parastacidae > Cherax > Cherax destructor. The sequence continues at coordinate 8,134 of WNWK01004613.1, read as the reverse complement.
CATAGCTTTCAAACGTATGGATGGTGAAATGATAATGAAGATGTTTATAACATAAATTAGGGAAAATTATAATGTGGAGAGGTGAACACACACACACACACACACACACACACACACACACACACACACACACACACACACACACACACACACAGAGCATAAAACGAAGACGTTATCCCGAATATCTGTGCCAGACAATAAAGTTCATGGCGGTGTCACCAATATGCCGTGCGACATAAGAGAACAAATAATTCAGAAAAAATCAATGAATCTTCTCTCTCAGCTCTGCACCTTGACGAGTCTTGCTGTGTGTCGGTGATAAAACTCCTTGCGACAGACTGTCATTCACAAACCTCTCAGCACTGCAATGAAAGTCCTCCTGCATCTTGCAGTAAAACGGCTTCCACTTGCTGTTCCATATACACTCCCACTCATGGCTACACTCCCACTCATGGCTACACTCCCACTCATGGCTACACTCCCACTCATGGCTACACTCCCACTCATGGCTACACTCCCACTCATGGCTACACTCCCACTCATGGCTACACTTCCACTCATGGCTACACTTCCACTCATGGCTAAACTTGAACTGTTATAACCAGAAGTAATGTGGAAAAAAAATTAAGGTCTGAATTGTTCAATACACTACTGGTGATTTTTTAATAACAAGTCAGGGGTAATTATGATAACACAGTGATAGCAAACAATACTCGGATATCCTATCTCAGGGTAGCAGATTCTCTCTCTCTCTCTCTCTCTCTCTCTCTCTCTCTCTCTCTCTCTCTCTCTCTCTCTCTCTCTCTCTCTCTCTCTCTCTCTCTCTCTCTATCACACACACCATTTCTAAAGAGAAAGAGCGTGGAAGAAACGTGAGTGAGAGCGAGAGAGAAAGTTGATCAGTTCTCTTTCTCAACGTCCACTTTGCTCGCCACCACTAACTAACAAATTCCTGGCTAACTTGGCGTCACTGGCGCGACGAGTTAATCCTCTGGGCGTATGATACTTCTGAAGCTGATTATAAGCGAAAAATCCAATTTCTCCTGACAAAGTTTGCAGTTAACGACGTTGTTGAGAGGCAACGTGTAAGACGTAGGCTACCTTCTGAAGGCTCCTTTGATAGTAACGCAGCCGTAACACTTTAAAACGTTTCTGTGACGTTCTCTGGGCAGCACAAGCAGCTAGAACAGATTTTAAAATGAGTACCATTGATATAGGACTCTTAGGAATCTTCGAAGTCCTCAAGATGAAGCTGAATTTGCCGTTCTTTGTGAGTAGCGATGCGGTGACAAGTGCTAGACTGTAAGAATGGCCAGCCACCTTGTAGAGAATGTCAGTTCTTCAGCAAAAAGTTTCCTGTACTGGCACAGAAGCCAAAGATGCTCCCACTTGGTAGGTGCGTCTTAGACACATCTACCTGCGCATAGCGACAGAGATGGTTGTACATGCTCGCGATGTATAAGGAGGCTGGGTTTGACTGGAGGGGCTGGGTTTGACTGTAGGGGCTGGGTTTGATTGGTGTCGTGGGTACGGAAGTAAATTCTTGGGTAGCTTTGGGTATTGGTGGTTTTGATAAGGACCTGCCTTGTATGGGCCAGTAGGCCTTCTGCAGTGTTCCTCCATTCTTATGTTCTAATGTTCTTAGTTTGTAGATATTCCGTGGAAGATCATGTGATGTTACGTTGGAAAATTAGAAACAAACATTTTTTAATAATATAATTTATTAGGAAAATGTTGTATAGGAGTGACGAAGTATATATATGAGTGTGATTTACGGGTCTTAAATGTTGCAGAAAGGAGGCAATGTAGATGTTGCAGTGAGGAGGAGACAGTGAAGATGTAGTATCGGAGGTCAACAGTCGCTAGCTGAAGTCAAGAGATACTGATGACTGAGCCACAGAATTTGCAAGCGGGAGGCTTCTAGTTCGGTTCTCAGTAAAGCTTACATAATATGGCGAAATCTAATTTCTCAATCTTAAAATTGTTGAAGCTTCACTTGTCATAACTGAAGAATCCATGTCCTTGGATGTCATGAGTAAAGGTTTCATGTCCTCTGGTTTTTACTTATTGTTCGTTCTTTCTACAGCTAATGAATTTTGTACAATACTTTTAGGATTAGCTCAAAACTTTCTCCTTCTTTAATCATTCTTTCTTCACATTAATGGGAGATGTGAGATAACCGAGTAATTCTTGAGAAAATGCGGAAGTAATTCCTGGAGAGTGTGGATTGATTAGGTAATTCCTGGGACGGCACGAGTTGTATAAATAATTCCTGGAAAGGGTTCAGTTGCGTAAATAATTCTCGGTAGAGCGTAGAGTTAATAATGTCTCAGGAGAGTGTGGCTTGCACGAGTAATTTCGTGACGCACTTTCCTTCGCTGTCATGAGTACGTCGTTAACTTTCTATATTGCCTCTTCATTTCCTTTCTTTTCTCTTTCTCTCAGTGACGCATAAATCCTGAGCATGTTTGTAATGCCGCTCTTCTCGTTCACTGAAGGAGCTGAACTGAATTTTCACTCAGAATGCAGTTCAGACTATCAAGCAAGATTATTATTATCAAAACAAGGTGCTAAACCCACAAGGGTCATATAGCGCTGCAGGGTAGGGCGCTCTGTATGATATACTTGATCTGAAACTAGAGGTAGATTTAGTAAGGGCGGTGAGGAGTGATAGAAGAAGTATAATCAAAGGTTGTGTAATACATCTGTTGAAGCCAAAAAATCAAAGAGATCGTCTGTGTCAAAGGTGGGGCTTTCAGCGAGGAGGGAAGATAAAGTAAGGATGTTAGAGCGGCGGCTCTGCGGAGGTGAATTCTGCGTGCTCATTGGTAAATATGACAGTCCAATAGGACTGTCTGAAATTGGAAGCTGACAATTCTCACAGAGTTGAACTGGGCGCCTCTCTATAAGATACCCCATGAGTGAGACGTGTGTGTGTCTAATGCGAAGATGGGAGAGCGTAGTCTCCCAACCACGACATCGATAATAAGAAGACCAGGATCCTAAACTCGGCATGATAGAATATAATTTGTTATGAATCAACTCAAACCAACGTTGTTGCCAATGGTTGCGAAGATGGCTAGAAATTACATTAATCAAACAAGACATACAAGAATATCATTTCACGAACTAAATACCCGTCTGCAGCATGAGAAGTATTGTCGACAACTATGACTGAAACACACTGGGTGTAGAGCACACCCTTAGTGACGACTACGTTTTGATCTGGGCAGAGCTTTATCAAGGTGTACCCAGGTGAATAACTGACGGCTCTGAGAGCCACGTCTCGCAGAAAAGACCGGAATTAGGAAGGTTCACTCAGACTCTCGTACATATATCAGCTACACTGAGAGAGCCTTTCCTTCACAATTATAAAGAGCAAAATACAGCTAACACAGACCTTCAGTATTATTTGGAGAAAATGAGGACATCTAGGTACAAAAAAATAACATAGGCATGTAGCATGTAACATCACACAACATTACAGTTAATAAAAGGATGGCGAGATGGGAAATTACTTATATTATGATAACTCACAACCTACATCAGACAAGTCAACGTAGTCATAGAACAGGAAGATCATATTGGTCACAACCATTAGATCATTGTGACAAAAACTATTGAGGTTTTGGAAGGAAACCAAAATGCATGTGGTACACACGGACCTCTCTAAGGCACTTGACAAGTGCGACCATGGACTGATAGTACATAAAATGAGATCAATAGATATAACAGGAAATTAGATAATGATTTTTTTTTAAGAAACACAGCACAGTGATTGTGATTAAAACGAAGTCTAGTCGTAACTAAGTAAAAAAAAATCACTCTCCTCATGACAGATGTAGATAAAAACACCAGCCAAAAATAAATAACCAAAAGGCACAATACCGTGACTGGAACATTTACAAAGTCACACTAACAAAAAGGAGAGGAGGAGGGAGCATATATAAGCCAGAAGACAGGGACGGGACAAGAGAGGCATTAGGAAATGGGGAAGAGAGGTAGTAGTAGAGGAGACAGTCAAAGCTTAAGAAAGAGGAACACTGCAAGGACTCTAGGGGCCCCAGAAAGGGTAGGAACAAGAACACAGAGGGAGGAAATAATAATGGACCAAACATCCAAGGCAGAAGAAAGAAAATCCAAAGGAGAAAGAGGAAAGGGGAAAAGGGAGAAGGGGGAAAAAAGAATCAGGTTAAGTCACTGGTGTTCTGAAGTTTGGAGAATTTTACTATATAATCAGAGTGCAACGTAAAAGTGAAGTGCAGTAACAGCAACACTAACAGCAAGAGGCATTCTTAAGCCTCCCCAGCCCTTGAGCCTCGGCCTAAAGCTGGGGTGTGGCCCTAAAAGGATCCTGTAGTGCTTGCTGCCTCTGCACCTCCTGACATCGTCTGCTGCTATGCAGCTGCCACACCCTTCGCGGGGTTTGTGGCAGCACAAGGTGCCTAGCTTCTCCCTCCGAACCCCGTGGGGGTGGGGAATGGGGCTAGGCCTGAGGACAGCTGGTCCCAGAAGATGAGGAGGCACTTGTACCTCCTCCCACATTAGTCTGAGACACTCCCTCGACAAGGCCGGGCCACCACTTGGAAAAGGCCTGGGCCTGGCGATTATACCGGGAAGACATGATCGAGGTATACAAGTGGAAAATGGGTATTAACAAAGGGGATATAAATAAGGTCTTGAGAATATCTCTCCAAGAGAGAACCCGCAATAATGGATTCAAATTAGATAAGTTTAGATTTAGAAAGGATATAGGAAAGTATTGGTTTGGAAATAGGGTAGTTGATGAGTGGAACAGTCTGCCTAGTAGGGTTATTGAAGTTAGGACCTTGGGTAGTTTCAAATTTAGGTTGGATAAATTCATGAGTGAGAGGGGTTGGATTTGACTGGGAATTGCACATGAGTAAATAGAATTATCAAAGCTTATTTATTGGGTAGCATTTAAGATTGGGTTGAACAAATATCTTGTTAGTGGGATGGAATGTGAAGGACCTGCCTAGTATGGGCCAACAGGCCTGCTGCAGTGTTCCTCCTTTCTTATGTTCTTATGTTCTTAAATGACTGCATCTACAGAGACAAAGCCACGACTAAGATTCATACAAGGAAAGTCGTGTATAAGGAAGAATTCAACCAGACGGCGACTGTGAAAGTTAGAAGTAGGGCAGACAGTTTTAGCAGGAGACCAGTCAATAGGATGACTGTGATCTCTGACATGACAGAAAAGATCATTGTTGGTGTCGGCAAGCCTAACACTACTTTTGTGCTCCCTGAGTCTGTCAGAAAGAGATCGGCCAGTTTTTCCAAAGTACTGAAGAGAACAGGAGGAACAAGAAATAGAGAAGACACCAGGAGCATCTACAGAGGGAGGAGAGGTATGAACTAGATTGGTGCGAAGAGTGTTAGTCTGGCGAAAAGTAAGTTTCATGTCTAAAAAACAGAGAGAGCTTTTGAGATTAAAAAGACTGGAAATGTAAGGACGGCAGAGGACAGGAAAGTTCCCAGGAGTTGAGAGTTTGGGAGAGAAGAAAGTCCGTTTAGCACGTGAGAAAGCAGAGTCTATGAAATGGGAAGGGTAGCCAAGACGGGAAAATGGATTACGAAGAGTAGAAATTTCTGCTTCAAGGAACTGAGGATCACAGATGCGGAGAGCACGGAGAAAGAGGGAGATAAGAACACTTTTCTAGACAGAGGAAGCATGATAAGAAAAGTAATGAATGAACATGCCACTGTGCATAGGCTTGCGGTACACGAAAAAAACAAAACCTGTATCCGAGCGGTGGACATGAACATCAAGGAAAGGAAGCAAGGTATTAGATTCCCATTCATCTTTAAACTTAATGAAAGAGGAAAGATTATTAAGAGCATCAAAAAATTGTTGGAAGAGACTAGAGTCATGAGGCCAAAGAGCAAAGATGTTATTTACATAGCGGAGTCAGAGTGAAGGGCGCACATCAATAGTAGGAAGAAGAACAGTCTCGAAGTATTCCATGTAAAGATTAGCAAGAACAGGAGATAGAGGATAGCCCATAGCGACGCCGAAGGTTTGAGAATAATATTTACCTTGGAAGGAAAAGGAATTTGAGTCCACACGAAGGCGGATGAGATCAAGAAAGACATCAGTAGGTATAGGAAGATGAAGTAACCCTTCAGTGGCCTTCTCTCTGAGGAAATTAAGGACATCATCAAGAGGGACATTAGTGAAGAGGGACTCAACGTCAAGACTAAGCATCTTACAGGTCGGGAGAGAGCGAAACACGTTCGATGAAGTCTTGAGAGTGACGAAGGTGGGCAGGAGAAAAAAAACAAGAAAGGGAGTGAGGGTTTTGGCCAGCCAAGAAGCAAGAGAATAAGAGACAGAACCTCTAGAAGATATGATGGGACGTAGAGGAATATCAGGTTTATGAGTTTTGGGAAGGCCATATAAATAATCCAGAGAGAGACAGATGACACGAAAACGTTAAACCAGGTCAAAGTCAGGAGGACAGAGGTCGGAGATAGTCCTTAGTTTCTTGTTGAAAGTTCTCTTGATGCGATCAAGAGGGTTGGAAACGAGAGGAGTGTAGGTACGTGAGTCAGAGAGCAAGACATCAGCTTTACGGAGGTAATCCTCGCGATCAAGGATAAGTACCGAATTACCTTTGTTAGAAGAGCGTATGAAAATGTCAGTGTTAGATTTAAGAGAAGAAAGGGTAAGTGAGAAAGTGCAAAAAACAGATAGAGTGAAAATGTCTCATTGTCGTCTCCCTCTTATATACATTTCCGACTTTAAATTTAACAAAACTTTAAAAGAAAAAGAATTATTTAAATTTGACATGTCACTCACAGCTGGGGAATGAGAGAGCCAGTATTGTCAAGGCATTAAAAGTGCAGTGTGTCCTGCCAAAATTTTTACTTTCCTAATGGATTATTGTGTGTGTGTGTGTGTGTGTGTGTGAGTGTGTGTGTGTGTGTGTGTGTGTGTGTGAGTGTGTGTGTGTGTGTTGTGTTGTGTGTGTGTGTGTGTGTTTGTAAGAATCTGTTTAAGTTTTCTTTTCTTCATTTTTTATTATTTTTTCTTTTGGGTGTTTGAGTCTCTCTCCCCTCTCTCTCTCTCTCTCTCTCTCTCTCTCTCTCTCTCTCTCTCAAATACAATAGAGGTCTTCAAGAAATGGTTGGACAAAAGTTTTGCTGTTGTTGTGAAGAAATAAAAGTCACGATATCGTATCTAAAACCTGGAGTTTACCTGGAGAGAGTTCCAGGGGTCAACGCCCCTGCGGCCCGGTCTGTGACCAGGCCTCATGTTGGATCAGAGCCTGATCAACCAGGCTGTTACTGCTGGCAGCACGCAGTCCAACGTATGAACCACAGCCTGGCTGGTCAGGCACCGACTATAGGTGCCTGTCCAGTGCCTGCTTGAAGACAGCCAGGGGTCTATTGGTAATCCCCCTGATGTATGCTGGGAGGCAGTTGAACAGTCTTGGGCCCCTGACACTTATTGTGTTGTCTCTCAACGTGCTAGTGGCACCCCTGCTCTTCATTGGGGGGATGTTACATCGTCTTCCGAGTCTTTTGCTTTCGTAGGGAGTGACACTCGTGTGCAAATTTGGTACTAATCCCTCTATGATTTTCCAAGTGTATATAATAATGTATCTCTCCCGCCTGCGTTCCAGGGAGTACAGGTTTAGGAACTTCAAGCGTTCCCAGTAATTGAGGTTGTTTATTGCAGTTATGCGTGCCGTGAAGGTTCTCTGTACATTTTCTAGTTCAGCAATTTCACCTGCCTTGAAAGGTGCAGTTAGTGTGCAGCAATATTCCAGCCTAGATAGAACAAGCGACCTGAAAAGTGTTAACATGGGCATGGCATCCCTGGTTTTGTAGGTTCTCATTATCCATCCTGTCATTTTTCTTGCAGATGCGATTGCTACAGTGTTATAGTCCTTGAAGGTGAGATCCTCTGACATGATCACTCCCAGGTCTTTGACATTAGTTTTTCGCTCTATTGTGTGGTTGGAATTTGTTTTATACTCCGATGAGATTTTAATTTCTTCACGTTTTCCATATCAAAGTAATTGAAATTTCTCATCATTGAACTTCATATTGTTTTCTGCAGCCCATTTAAAGATTTGGTTTATGTCTGCTTGCGCAGTGTCTTCAA